>UZAN01040196.1:34153-59467 GCA_900618425.1 Echinostoma caproni
AAAGGATAGGCGTTTCAATTTCCCCATACAGTTGTAAATGCGTGTGGACTGTCGGAGCTTACTGTGGATGACGAAACCCAAGTAGTTGATGGTGATCACTCTATACTAGTATACTGTTTGACATATGTTTTTGTTCCGTATCAATAATTGGATTTACTTGAATTGTAAGTGCTAAATTTCATATCAATACCGTTTCTGGAACGGTTGTGGATTTCTTATTATGTTTTTCACTTTATGGGATTCTGGGTGACTGTTTGAATTCGTAACCGCATTGCCTAGACTTGTGACGTGAAATTTGCATAATGATTTCTTAGCAGGCTGTTTATGTTTATTTCATTTTGAGAGCTCAATACGGTCAGTTTAGTGGGACTGATGTGTTACTGTCCTGATTTTGATTTGTTCTCAAACTGTGTCAAAATTATCTGGAATTCTGCAAAAGCTATTCGCATTTTTATTGAAATGAATCACAACGGTCATCAGTTGATTGGAATGGCTTTCTAAATGATTGTTCTTTCATTGAGCGCGCAAACCTACTACTTTCTTCTGTGTTTACAGACACCCAGTGTACTCTCGTGGCCCACGCCTCGAGGTGCCGTGCACAAAAACGACAAAATGCATGACCCGGGCAGAGGGTCTCTATAGCTATCTGTGGTAAACAGCTTTCGACCCTATGAGAACGAGAGAAATTCAAGTTAAAAAGAACAGATTGTGAGCCTGTTGTTGCTTTGGTACCGAAATGATGACTGAACACGGGAGGTGGACACACTGTTGTTGCAGTGGCGAATAAGCACAAATTGGAAATGCGATGATGTGATGGGGGTTGGCAAATTAGCTGTAGAGACGAGAAATCAAGCGACAGTCCCACTCATACAAAATGGCCAAATACCACCAGAAGTTATTTCAATCATTTCTCACGTGTTGCGTGTGTGCTTTGTAAGGCCTATGAATGGGACTGATGCATCACTAGTCTTTTGAGACAAGAATTCGTTGTTCAAAAACCGTTTCATTAGTTTTCATTTCGATTCTCAGGAAATTTGTTGTCCTACATTATTCTGTACCAACAGTGGCATTGAATCTGGAACCAATTTTTTTACAGACGTAACTCTGCGATAGCACCAACGGATAATTCCTCTCGCAGTGTTCCCGACTACCATTGACCGGAGCGAATATCTTGCCAAAATCTGATCCTTGGTCAATCGAAGTCGGTGCAGAAAACGTCGAGTTGTGCGTACAGTCACTTGAGCCTCATGTCAGAAAGATGATATGAAGCACACAAGTGTGAGTGTATTTCTGGTGGAACAACGATAATGCACGTTACACCAGGATGATAAATGCCCCATCCGGAGGAAGTTGATTTGATAGAGATCGTATTGCTACTAGACAATGAGGGGATTCAGTTGGTCTATTTTTCTAATGTTTTTTTAGATGGCACACTGGAATGACTACTGAATTGTGCATAAAGTAGCAAACCATTGGCGAATCGGATATATTGAATTTCACTTACCGATGAGCGAATTCGGCCTTAAAGTTGGTCGGTCGTTCTCCCAAACTTATTGCGCTGATAGCAGATGTGTCCAGCAATCGTGTGTGCGTGGATTGCGGTTTGCTTTTAGACAGCGCCAGTGAAGGTTTAGTTCCGGTTGCTATCACGGATGCACGAGCTCGAATACTGACAGCTCCACTGCCAAGCACACCTTCTGTTTTACCTCCAGACCGTGTGGATTGTGAGTTGGGCTGCAATAATTGTTGTGGTTGTTGCTGCTGTTGTTGTGGTTGAGACGAAGGTTGGGTTGAGTGGCGTTGCGATTGCTGCTGTTGTTGCAGTTGTTGTTGTTGTTGTGATCCCGGTGTCTGGGATGACTGTTGTGCTTGTTGCTGCTGTTGTGGTTGTTGTTTTTGTTGGTTTATGGACTCTGCAGAATCGATTGATGTGATGCCGGACAGGGTTGGACAGATTAATCGTGGCAGGGTGGAAAATGGTCCAGTTTCTTGATCGGGACCGAGTGAAGAAAGATTCATGAGGCGCAAAGCATTTGTGCCCGAACTTAAATCCATCAAACCGGTTGCGATATTTGTGACCGTGACAGCTGAACTGGCCGCTACAATTGTCGGTGGGCTAAGCACCGTGGATGACTCGGGTACGTATCGGTTAGTTTTGTCCCGAACCCGTTCCGGGGAGATGGAACTTCGCGGTTCTAAGTACTGAGGTTGCCCGGGTTGTGTACGAAGTGATGACTTGGAAGAGGTTTCCGGAGCAAACAAAGCAGTGACACACACATCGAGTGCATAGAACACGTTCTCTTTTGACAAAGAAGGTGAATCTATAATGAAGATGGATTTCAATTCAATATAGGTGCATAGTTGAATAGTGTTCATCTGTTTCATACTCATCGCGTACGGTGATTCATCTAAGTTCGAGGACTGCTAAAAGAAGAATAAGCCAAATAAGGTAATGGTTCTGTGAAAAACGACCATCGCAAATGTTCATCGAAGACCTTGAGTTATCACCATCAACTATCCATAACTTCGTGATCTTAGGATATCCTATGCGACGGGATTCTTTTTCACAATCATTGATATGTGAGTATGTGAGTGAGAACATTGATAATCAACATGTAAGGCTAAACTTTCGATACTACTTATAAACGTATTTTGATATAATTCAGGGATGCCAATAAAGCTATATAAACTTAAAATAAAAACAAGAACTACCAAAAATATACAGTATTTGAGACTCGAGTGAGATAGACTTCGACGTATAAAATTAACTTTTAATCATCGGAAATAGGATATGGACTTTTCAGAAACCGAGTTTCGCTCATACCGCCGGTGATGGAGCTAGACTAAGGTTTTACTCAGTAGCTATATCGGGCCAGATTGCGCATGTAACTTATCACCAGCACCCTTTATCTTAATTGCAGAATTTTTATCATCACTCCATTCCGACTGTTACGAGTCACAAATTCAATCCCCCCCCCCTTCGTTTCAACAGCATTTAGATACAACAATCAACCACCGAATTGTGGAACACTGAACTCTCCGTGTAATTAACAAAACTGACGCGAATTCCTTTGCAACCGATAACCCGCCACGTAACCGGCAGAATGCAGAGACGCACGCATGTACAGACACACACACACATGGTTGTACACATGCTACGAAGCGCACGGAAAATACACGGGTAACAAATTCCGATCGTTTCGGGTTCACCTTTACGCCCGGCACAGCAACGAAACAGCAACGGAATGATTAATTGTCCCAAGTACGTAGCTAACGTGGGAAAGCCACCTTCCAGTAACGCGGGGCATCGGTTGTTATAATCCGGTCCGGAACGTTCGCACAAATCTTTCAGACAAAAGTTAGACTGTGAATGAAGATGGCAGAGCCAGAGAGCGATTGGACCATCCCGGGAATTTCGATCAATGAGGAACAGTAGGATGAGGGTAGGGCAGGGGGAAGGCAATGAAATGAGATCACTGAATGCATTTTGATAGATGCATTGAGTAAAACGAGGCCATGAGAAGGAAAAAAATGTCAGTGACTTCTGACTTCGAACAGACAGAATTAACAATGATGTGTTTCATCGAAATCATTTTAGATTTAGATACAACTGGTTCCATTGCCACCTCTAACACAACTATTTTTACCAACATTGTCATCTACGGGGATGGTAAGTAAAAAGATGGATGTAAAGGATAAAACTTAAATCAAAACGAAATGGCTTCATGTTCTCGGGTTTCAGTTTCTCACGTGGCTGTTGTAAGACCCGAATGTGAAATAATCGAACGTCATGTTTAGCTTTGTATCAGGTTAATTTTTGCAATGGAGAAAACAAGCCAATTAAATCGAAGACATATCATAGGCGAACGGAGGTCAGCGGAAAAGGTATTTGCGATAGATACAATTTTTCATGTCGTTTTGAAGAGACAGAGGTTGCAGTCGAGAGAAAAAGCAAACAGGGAAGAATGGTAACACAGTTTGACTGTTTTTGTGAAAAAAGATTGGAGGCCAGTCGTGTGGGACCTAGAAACTGTCACCTGATAAGGGTGACTGGCTGTCTAGGCTCTGAAATGGTGACAAAAAGTGAGGGAAGATTACAAATGTATCTGAGATAAATGTCTCTGCTTCAGATCTAACATTTGCCAAACGCAACACCGTTAGTTCATTGACTCAACTAAACACTAGAGAAGCATCACATTTAAGTTTCACTCCTGATGGAGCTTCTGAGTATTGCATATAAATTGGACCATCCGGGATTAGAACTCTGGACTCCTCGTACGGAAGGTTTGAAAGTTATCAAGAAATCAAGCAACTCCTACTGATGCTGATCAGAATTAGGGATTCAAATTAGTTCAGACATCTTCAATGAAACCCCATCGGTTCAGTTGGTCTGACAGAAACGACGAGAGACGCTGTTTGCTGCCTCCACTAAACCAGGTCTTCAACACAGGTTTAGGTATATGGTTGATTGTGTAACCTGAGGATTGCGTGTTGAGGTAACGTTTCAAGTATGGTCAGTCAACATTAATTTACATTACCGCTTGAGATTGCTTGTTGGTTTGATTTTGGTGTATGGTGAATTTCATCGTGTACAGAGCAAATAAAGCGTGAACCTAAAGGCTAGGAAGCACTGGACAGCCGTCTCAACCGGATTGGGCCTTATCAGTAGTGCGAATCGATCGACCCGACTTGGGATCGAACCCGGTACCTCACAATTAGATCACCAGAATACTGTTCATTTGACAACCGGAGAGGTGATCAGAACACTTTAATTTTGCCCATAAACCAGGGATAGCACAAGCAGTTAGGTCTGTAATGTTTCTAACCCAGTCACAACCCTGGCAATTGGTGTTGATATGCGCAAGCTGTAATGCCGGCATCAAGCTAGTAAGGATGTGTTGTGCTATATCATGTATCGGTTAATTAAAAGCGGTCTGATCAGCTGTCCGGTGGTCCAATTAACACTATTCTTGTGATGCCAAGTCGAGTCGATGGATTCCCATTACTGATGAGATCCAATCAAGTCGAAACAACTGTCCAGTGCTTTCCAGCTTTTCAGTTCATTTTGCTCTATACACGACGAAATTCACAATATATTATTCTACATTATGATTGTCGGTTTGCGTACCCAGGACACTGATTCGGCCTAGTTCTAAGTATTTACCTTTAAATGGGTGTAAACAGTCCTCCAGTTACAGTCCATTATTTCATACACGTGCCCTGAAAAACGACAAGAATTTATTACCTTACCATTATCATTTTCGTCGGTCATTCTGGAGTTAGGAAATACGGTTCATAAAATGATTCGATGAGAAAATCGCACCCTCCCTTTTGGTAATAACAACAACAGGATATGGATTATTGCCGGCCCCGGGATTGGATTATACTTCACAATAACGTGAGCTCTAGGACAATTAGCGCCTGCAATACAGACAGCTACCTCATGTCAATTGAATTAAAACGAGATGTCATTCAATTGGAATCCCTTCGTTGCACATGTTGGACCCTATGATAGATCGGATTCTCTGTTCTATCGTTCTGGCACTTGTGCGACCATCGAACCAACCAAGCCGTCAGCAACGCCCCAAATCGGTCAAACCTGTGCGCACATCGTGTCAGTTATCGCGGGTACGTTTTTTTCCGTTGCACGGAGATAATGAGCTTTTTTGTTTCACTCATCTCTCTCTCGCACACACTTCATCGGATAATAATGATTTCGATTTTATTGCAGTTTCATAATCAGACAACGGGTGAATATGAACAGCCAAACACACATACTGAAAATACAAATCGCCACTGCTGTTCAGCGACGAACCGTGGTCCCACTGAAGTGCACATAAAATTGATAAAATTTCGGAACCTCATCAACTGCTAATCGTCGTTTAGCGCCACCTATATATACCAGTTTGGGCTGTCAGTTCCTAGCTCTTTTCAATCAACATGTGATCCAATGACAAGTGTATTCGCGTAAATTGTGCGCGTCAGCCGACCACGGCTGCTATCGTGTTTGAAGCCTTAATTAGCTCAAAATCGATGAGGCTAGAATCCAAAGAGGGTCATTAATGAGAAAAGAAGTGGAGTCTGCTACAGTGTTGTAACTTCTATCAAAAATATCGGTTAGAGAAATTTTAAACCTTATTCTAGAAGACATTTTACCTTTTAAATGTCCACAGAGGACAAATGAGCTCCGAGGACTACACTGAGTCACAGAAGTTGTCAAGAATCGGAAGACAAGCGATGCTCACTGTACTGTTCGATATTTTTGTTGATGGAGGTTACAGTTCTAGTCAATGAACATTTAATTGAAACCTACAAGTCATCAAGGTTGTTTCAGATAAGCTTGTGACCGCCAATCTTGTTCACTGGCCTCCTCTGAAGAGGATCGTTGAGGAAACTGAACGGGACAATGGATTATGGCCTGAAATGTAGCGAGACACTTTTTCTACGGCAGACACTTGCGGTGTTTTATAGGAAGAATGCGTGTCAAGTGAAAACCCGCCACGTCTTCGGCCACGAAACCAGTGAGCCTAAATCCGTATTATACTCTTATAACCCCAACTGTGGTGAGTGCTTACCTGTCCTCGACCTTGGAGTGTGCCTTGTAGTACGTATTTCTGCCTCTAGATTTCAAAAGTTTAGATACCTACCTCAACTAATATCTCTGTGTGATTTTTTATGCCATATATCTACAATAGTCCGTTGATCGCCAGGTGGCGTACTCCGTAAACCGAAGTTGCGGTGACGCATAAATAGGTATAACAAACCTTCAACGAGCACAACAAATAGACGAACACATTTCAAAGTGATTGGCGAAGTTGATAAAGTAACCCCCACCCCTGATCACCAGGCGGTCACAAGGAACCGGTAAAACACCTCATGAAAGCCACTATTACGCAAATGCTATGCAAAATGTTTGACAATTAGTTAGACGTTAGTAATCGGAGTACATCATCCCGTTTTGTGCACCCATAAATTATTGACGCAAACAAATAAACTGTCGTGGAGTTGATCTTTTGGTCCTAATTTTAGAATTCTTTGTCGAGTCAATCCACGAATTGCTTTGTTCACCCCCGAAGGAATGAATTTTTAAGTCAATGCGCCGTAAAGCTAAGAAAGTAGGGTAGCGCAAAAATGTGACAATGGATATCATGTACTCAGGCTTCCTGACGGAAGTCTTCTGGACGAGGAATCTAGAAAGATATGGGATAACAGACAAACGGTGGGGAGTGGTCCTGGTATACACGAGTTTATAGTGATTCCTGATAACGGAAGTGAGCACACATTAGTTAATTTCTGTGTGATGGGTGAGTGATGTGTGATAGAATATTGTTGCAAACGTTTTGGCAGGAGGAGCTGCCTGGGGACAAACATAACAGGAAAAATTTGGGAAGCGGTGATGCGATTAGTACAAACATCTCCCGGAGGGTTTCGGTAGCGACCCTAACCGCTCGACCACAGCCTGTCTTCTTTCGGTCTTATACGATAGAAAGAAGGAGCCCAAATAGGCTTTCTGACAACATAAATGGGATAATATTTCATGGGCATCGTTCTATCTAGTATGAGTCAGATCATATATATTTACGCCGGCTAACAGCTTGATGATCGTAGAAACGGGAAACGCTATATTATTTTGCAAATTTGTTAGGTCATGAGTTGCCTTCTTTTTATGGTGAGTAGGAGCATGCAGGTCACGCAGTCAGAAGCTGTCGAGTTGATGATCCTTGTCGATGATCATCTGAGATCCAAACGTATCAGAACCAACCTAATGAGCTTTGCTATGTGAAATCTCCTCGTGTTCAGAGCAAATGAAGCGGGAACTTAAAAGCTAGGAGGCATTAGACAGCTTTTTGCACCTGATTGGGTTGCATCAACAGTGCCAATCCGTTGTCTCAACTGGGATCGAACCCTTTGGTCATCACACGGTACTTTAACACATTTTCTCTCCATTTATCGAGATATGATGCTAAGTTAAAACAGTCAGTGATTTGATTTAAAATTAAACCAGTTGTTCAATATTATTTGTTTGTTGATGAAGTTAAGTACACTGGTCGTTTAGAAAAGCTTCTAGATCACTCACTTCTCAATCTGATGTGACCAGCTGAAGGAGTTTGATGGTCGCCTAATGTGCGAATCGGCTGATTATCTTAGAAGAAGACCACAGAAAAGTAATTGGGTTACGCAACCATGGTCTCGTACCCACACGCTACACACTGATATCGGTCACCAGGGCAAGAAAACTTGTCGCACACTGCAGGCTTCTAACTGAATAGGTTACAGTCACATAAATTCTTTCAAGCATACAAAACAAATGAGCATCAAGTTTTGGTAGATAATAAACAAACTGCTTTGCATTACAGGACAGAGGTCAAGGTCAANGGTCAATCGGATCTCGTGTTTTATTTTGTCTAAATGTAAATCGTGTGAATAGTGGAGCGTGTTCGTTTTCAGTGCAGATCAGATTCCTAAATCACTTTTTCATACTGCGATGGTAAAAAGAGATCGATCGATTGGTTTTATCCGTAACATAAGCAAGCTCAATTTGGCAGTGAAAAGTGTATCGGTGAAAACACTCGTGTACCCCTCATCTGGATGCGCGTATACGCACTTCTCCAATTCGCATACGTACAACTGATCCCAAAACGGTAGCCCGGAACTGCTGCTGCGATAGTGCTGAGATATTACAAGCTACCTTTAACCGTCCGAGCAGATGTCATATCGCTGCCATCTGAGTCTGGATACGTGTTTGCCTTAGACAAGCAGGCGTAGCCCACTCGCTAGCTTGGTACTTGCATTTGCTTATTCATCGCCTGGTCACACCCTTAGATTCTGACCGGGATTGTGCATTTGCCATGGCCACGTATGGGTGTTTTGTAAAAAAAGAAAGTATTGGGAGGAAGTGCTAATCCGTTTGCCATCAGTCTCTAGGATAAATTATGAGAATGAAGAATGCGTTGATGGTGGGCTGTGGGCGATCATCGGCGCGGTTTGAGTGGGTGGGTGGGGGGTTGGGCATCAGTCAGGGGGATGGAGACTGGGGGAATAGTCGTTCAGACTCAATAATTCCATTCAGTCCGCGAGTGCTGGTGAAGTTGATGAGATAGTGTCTGCTTTGCATATGACAGAGGGACAGCGTGCGTGATTGTCTATCGTCATGATTCGTTGAATAACATTAGACCATATTAATATGTATGTCGATTGTGAAAAGTTCAGTAGCCTCGGTGGGATTGAAACCCACTGAACTTTTCACAATCGACATACAAACTTCAAGTCTGCCAAACAACAATATATTGATATGAACAAAATACTTTACCAACAACCACAGACGCGAGAGCGAATTCGGGTTTGAATGAATTAAAGGTTCACTGTTCACAGTCGAGCAGAGACACAAATTTAGCGCCCACCGTTGGTGAGTCCCCACAAGGACGAAACAGATATCTTTGTCATCTATCAGCGTTAGCAGTAACTGAACAACGGATACAGGACCAGGTGTCGGTCTGTTCGATAGTTTATACATAGTTTCATTCAATCACCACATTTTTAGTAGACTTAACCGAACCGTGAACTCGCGTTCTGGGATTTGTGAGTCGATACCGAGCAAGGGGATAGCATCTTATATCCGAAGATTTCTTTGGTTTGGGGCCTAAGTAGCAGCTTTCTTGAATGCATCAGGATGGATTTCCCGACGCAATCAACAACCGATGACTGATGAACGCAAATTGAGAAAAATGAAGCAAAAGACTTAGATTAGACAACATGGTTCTCAGCAGATTCCCGTGGTTTAATAAATTATGAATTAAATGCGTACATTTCAATAATGATTAGTGGTTTAACTTTCTTCGAGCGTCTCGGATGAAAACATGCTTTTCTCTATTTTTGATTGACCAGACGCTATGTAGCAAGACAAAATATGACAATAGGAAGAGAGTTTTAAAAGAATTACCAAGCCACACGGAGCCTTGAATGAGATTCCTGATAAACTCGCTCCATCGGTGCTACAAAACCTGCCATTTGCATCCACATCTATCTCTCTCTCTCCACTTACAAAACACTCGTTCATTTGCCGGCTTTCACATGACAGACTATAGCAGTGTGATACGATATGAAGACGGATGTTCCCCAACCAACGATCTGCATTACTCGGATGGCTTCGTTAAGTACTCCTAACTGGATCGATTGATTTCAGTGAAAAGTAGCGAACTTTAGCTCAAACTATTTAATCTTCTGGTCTAGTTGATATGGAAGGGTAAATAAGCACAGCTCACCTGGGTTTAAATCAGGACTGACAGAAAAAGGTTTTGAAATCAATGAGTTTATCACAGTTGCCCGTGGTAAAGGCCATTGCGTGCTGAACGCAATTAGCTCTCGAAGGTAACGGTTGTACTGTACCGTTGTACTGATTGTATCCGCCGGAATACAGCACACACACACACACCAATTGATGGCATTTTTCGCTCAAGTTCACAATTCTTTGGGTTTTTTGCCCAACCGCACATAAAACTGAAACTGCACTGAGACATTAAATTGTCAGACGAGAAATGGTACCGTTTGCTCGTGGATTCCGGGGGCTCAAAAGGAATTGGAGGTTAGCAGTGACCGCATTTGTACGGAACATCAACAGGCAGTCGGTTTTGTTGGAAAACAGGAAGATACGTAAGATAGTGAGGCAGTTTATTGCGTTGAATTTGGACACCGATCTCGTTAGAACAGGTTACCGATCAATATCCATTCATTATTCATTCCTAAAAAGAATTTCAACTCTCGCGCTATCTCTCTCAACATCTGTGAATGCCTTAAAAGCGGAGAGTATGCCCACGCTCAGAATGTGCACCTATTAGTGTGATTATATGTCCTCCATGTTCTCACACACTTTTGAAACCCATAGTTCGTGATAGGTCTGATGAATTTGGGCTGAGGCGATTTCGTGAGTTGATACGTATGTATTTAACAGTGCCTCAAGTAGCTGGAAGATTAACGGAAGTTCAGCCTTTACCGGAAGATTGTTAAAATTTTAAGGCTCTGTCTGAATCGGTTACAAATTATATTTGGTACAATTTGTGGAGTCTGGAACAAAATAGATTGACTCGGATCATGCTCGCGATACAGAATCAACAGTAAAGTGCAAGTTGCTGTCAGAAATCATATATTTGAACGAATTCATCGATCGTAATTAAAGAGATGGACCCAATAAAAAATACAATATGTGGAAAAGAAATTTCAATTCTTGGGGTTTTAATACGAAGTGAACTCTGCAACTAGGTGAATGTCCTACCAGGTTTTTGGGTGCTATGATTAAGATCACAATGCCAGGTTGAGACGCGCACTCACAACGGGAGGAAAAGTTGCCTTTGTCGACATCCCAAAGGAATCAATAAACCGAGACATCGATTGATCAAATTGACGAGCCACTTCAGAAGATTAAAATAAGATCGGTTTTAATTTATTTCATTGCGAACGTGATTAAAATATAGTCACAGCGGCGGGAATAGATTATCACAGTGATTGTGCACTGATTCTCATCATCGTTTAAATTAGTTTCCTAATTCACTCACTGAATGTGGGTGGGATCTGACGATGAGTGAGCAAATTTCATCTAGCAGGACCGGTGTCATGTTTTGATATGATTCCGTAAGATCAAATTTAATTATATATTGTATCGATTTGCATTAATTTGGCATTCGCTTTAATTTCCTGACTGATGCTTATGCATGATATGAGTTTCGCTCCACATCCATTAAAATTGGTTCGGAAACGTGTTACTGATCCCGATTTGTGTACAGGTTGGAACAACATTCAAATATTTCAGCCCGGGGTTGTTGGATAGTTCCATACGAGCTGAATAATACGACCAGTTACGTATATCACCATGTTGATATCGATAATCGCATTTAATTATGCATAAACGCTAAACCGAATAATTATTAGAAATATCATGATGTGTGATTTTCATTCCGCGATAGACAAACCACATATTTGTAGAGTTCCATCGAATTGACTTACAACTAAGCAACTACCGAGAACTATTCAATGAGGTTTTGCGGAAGCAATATACTGAATTATAAGATATTTGTGTATTTGTGTGAGCGTCAGCCGACCAATCCACTTCACTATCGTGTATGCTTTCCCGGTTACAAAGGTTGAGTTACTCGGAAACAATCACCGTAAAAAAGCATTAGTTATTTACTGTAACGACTAAATGAGGTGAATAGTTCTGAACTAGAAGCGAAAAAATACACTAGACTCGTACAGACTTGAACAATGGCCTTGCGCTGGAATAGTCAAAATCCGTGTCGATTTGTCTACTAAATTTTATCAAAAATAAATCCTCGTCCCCACCTGCTACCCCCATTCAGAGGACCTTCTTTCTTCCAAATACACTAAACGAGTTCCTTTTCCTCGCAGTATGCAAAGCTGCTTTGGTAAACTAGACCCCAAACCGTTTTGTTCTCTGGCGCTCCGACATAAAAATTGAACAGCAAAAACTCCTGCGTTTGAAAACAGGCTGCAAAAACCAATAGCATACACGTTAGATTTGTGGGCAACAGAAGAGTATCAAGGTAAACAAGAATACTTCAAATGAGCTAAGATACACAGTTATTCCATTCAAATTAATTAAATTCATACAGGCCCCTATTCAGGACAAACGTTTCAAGTTCAAAGGGCAGTTTTCTCAGACCAGACAAAGCAGGCATCTGTTGGTATTTGGTTATTTATTTTCTCTTAACAAAGCCTTTTAACTTTCCGGGAAGGTCAAACGATCGTTTCTTATGCTTTCCATGCCAGAAGTCATTTCATTCTCTCTCGCTCTCGCGAGAACGACTTTAATTCACATTGTAAATGGTTCTCTACGAGATACGACCAACGCTGAGGAGGTTCTGTTCAACAGACTGGCGTACAGCCGTCACCTGCAACACCGCTAAGCATTTGTGTCTTTGTTATTACACTGCTTAGATTATAATGGGTGGATTACAAACAATCATTCGTTTTATACTCGGAATTATCTTGGCGCATTTTTCATCAAACATGCCAACTGACTCTGATTAGACCCTGAATGAACCAAAACGCCAATTGAAAAGTGTTCCCACTTCCTCAGCTTTTCTTCATCATAAATGTTTGAAGTCGTGGAAGCCGCCCAAGTATGTGCAACTGGCCCCACCCTCCGTGATTGGCATAAGAGCCACAGTCCCTCGAATTGATCCAGTTTTCATAAATTTTGAATAAATCGGTTGCTTTGACCTTCTGGATCCATAATGAAGAGTACACATTCTCAAGTATGCTAAATGGTTTTTGCTGAACTGGCCAGTTAATAGGCTTTGTTTCAAAGTTTTTCTAAGCAGCAACTATACCAAAAGAAACGTTTGTCTTTGTATTTTTTGATGCTTTTAGCCCTGCGAGGGTGTTTGCAGTTTCATACCGCCAGATCAAAGAGAATAAACGGAGCTAACGATCAACTGATTGGTCAGTTAAACTGAGCGCTAGTGGTGGAAAAACATTCCATCCTCACAGTAGACAATGTGATATGGCGTCAGTTCTACTAAGACGGCGACGACCAAAACCATTCCTACCATCAGCATCAGGAATCAGTACATTCGTGGAGACGAAGAGGTGTTCATTATGATTTGATACATTCCATAATATATGTAACGTATATTTAATGAGTGCTAATTTTAAAAGTACGAAACAAAATGAAGCGATGCACTGCTCCCGTTTTTGTTTTTGTTGTTGTTGTCGTTGTTTCTGCCGCTGCTGCTGCTGACGATGATGATCATGATGATGACAGTGGTGGTGATGGTCATGGTGGTGACGGTCTAACCGGAAGCGTAAATCGAGCGCATCAATTGCCCTTAATATAATGAGCCTGGAGGAGAAATTAGTTTATTTCAAACAGTGCAATTTTTATGGCAAATTACTGAGGTAAGTGAAATATAAAAATAATCTGTTTAGGAACGCTTAGACAACCCTCCACTGTACACGCAGGGGTTTTTGTCAGTTTCTTTAGCGTAAACACACCAATACTCTGTGCAGGTCTACAAATTAATCGTTATTATTTTTTCTAGAAATCGTTTACAATCCATGTGTCTAATTTCCATTCTAGAACCAATCAGGAAGAAAGACGGCTGGGTACTAAATCACGTTTATAAAAACACTGTGCGAATGATAAATTGATACCCACGTTAAATATCTCAAACAACCACTTTCTGGGATTTTGTTTTATACCGCAGAATCAATAGATAGATTGCTTTCTATGAACTGAGAAAAATCTCGAAAGTTAACGGATGGTTACGCAATAGTCTTGGTGTGGTCCAGATGATATTGATTTTACTGGTGATCCTGGCCGGTTGTCACACACGCGCTTATCATGCAAAGGATAGGGATTTTAACCCCTGGATGTGACTTTGAACAGGTACTACTGATAAGCTCTTACAAGTGCAAAACACAAGCTCGTGCTTCCTGCTTCATGCATGAAATTCTGTACAGAGTTTATGTGATATATTACCACTGGTTCAATCTCCAGTTTTCATTTAAAGTCAACAGTTTAGTGGATTCTGGATTGCGAAAAGCGAATATTTTTTGATAAAATTATCGTAGAGCCTTGGAAACAGATTATTGATCATGAACATGTAAAAATGTGCACATTCCAGTAAGTCTTACCCCCATCACCTGAAGCACCAAAGCAATCAGTCGAATCACTTCTGCAGCAAATTTAAACGAATACGTAGTACCACCGTGTTCCATCAAATCCGCGTTGTCCATGACACCGTGTTTGTTAACCAATACTCCAGTCGTGGTTGAAGGACAGCCGTGCGCAGTAACCTCGCCGTTATTTGGCGAACGCCCCTTACCTGAAGTACGTCCGGGCACCGGCGCTCCAATGCTACTGTTTTCTGGAGAGATGGTGCTGAATAATGCCTCTCCGAGGCTAGGTCGACCGGGGACCGCGTTAGAAATGCCAGACCACGCGCTATGACTCACATGTACTTCAGGTTTTGGTCGGGCAAGAGCCGGAAGACAACCCGACGGATCAAAGATGACCGCCTTTTTCAAAGTTTCAATAAGTACCTTTTGGATAAGAAATGATATGACCAGAGAGAATAAGTCCCAGAATAAAAAATTGCATAGTGTCTTAAAAACCGAAGAAACTATGTATTAAGAACAATATTGCATGCGATTCGCACAAATGGGAGGGGGTGCGGGGAGGACGGTAAAGGTTTTAAGTGTTCGACTCACTCGGACTTCCTTCAAATGAGCTATTGTTCGATTTTTTCGTATTACAAGATAGACAGAGCGTATGAGTTTGACAATATCTTCCCAACAAGGGTGGGGCTATCACGGGATAAGGGAGCAGACAAGAGAGAAGCAATGCACAGAATTATTTTCGTCGTATCTAATCGATGTGAACGAGAAACAATGAATATGCTATTGTACCAATTATTACCATTGCAAAAAACGTGTATAATGAATTTTCGAAAGCATTCACACCATAATACATGTTAGTTCTAAAATTTATCACCGTGACAGTCTCGGGAATTCGATTGCTAATACCTTCTGTTTAACAATAGGTCACAATGGTTAATGGTTTCACCTGTGCAATAAGGGGATAGAACATCCCAATCTCCATCTGTGTGGGAATGTGAAATTCAAATGTTGTCTTGGCCTGCCGGGACCGGTTTGTTAGTCGAAAACATATCGGGGGGGGGGGGAGAACCAGTCAGTGCAGTGAAACTGAAAACAACTTCATACTTATGCGAACACGAACTGAAATAGAAATAAAAGTTTTTCCAAAATATCGATTGGTTATTTCGTTTCCTGACACGAATAGCCGGAGACTTCCCGGTTTCAAACACACACGGAGGAGACAGTGATCCCGGAGAAAATTAATCGAGTTCGTTGTGGGATAATAAAGATGGAATAATCGCTTGTAGACGACAAATTGACTGTCTAGTCTATTCGGTACTTCGCGGACATAGAAAAACCTGCTTTCTTTTACAGGTGTCCCGATACAGGTTCTGGTGGGCAGCAATGCATACATTTCAGTCACAAACATTGGTAACGTCGTCATAGATGAATACACACAGAAGAAGAAAGGTATATGGAAGAAAGATAAAACAACAGTTCGCTGAACTTGCAAAATGCTGGAGCGTCCACAAAGGATGGCCACAAAAATGGTCAGGGAGTTGAATCGGTTTTCATACACAGAGAGACTGAAGTCACTGGGATTATATTCCAGTCATTACCGGCGCATCAGAGGAGATATGACTATGGTATCCAAATAATGCAAAACCCAAGCCATCCGTGTCGCCCGCTTCTGAAATTATCACCCAACGTTCATCTTAGAGGACACCCATTTAAACTAGTGGTCTCAAAATGCCTCTTGGAATGCCGGCGTCAGTCATTCTCAGTCAGAGTGTGTTCGATCTGGAACTCTCTACCATCCTACGTCGTCTGTGCTCCAAGCACTGAGTCTTTCAAACTGAGGCTCGATGAAACACTAGGATATCTTACGTTCCGACATAAGTGAAGCTGCGTGAAGCAGTGGAAAACGCACGTATCACGTGACATTTTACCCAAAGAATTGTATGTATCACTGTTTCTTACTCCACCGCACGAACCTATTGAACCAGAAAAGCATGAGCTTGTAAGTTATTCCCATAATAAATCTTTGAATCTTTGAAACTAAAAGGGTGAAGACAGGGCCTTTGAATTTCGGTCGCGCTATCCGTTTTTCCATCATCGGATTATTCACTGCATAATCATAATTGTGTCTGAGCTTTTTTGGCATCATTCGCATTAACTGTTACCTTGGTTTCCAAGGCGACTGTTGTGCTACTACAGTAATGACAAATTTAATCAAATACACCCGGGATTTCATGCATTCCATTAAATGGACCAAATGTGCAGCTGCAACCTGTTTTGGGAGGACTATAAGAAATAAAACCAAAAGGACGTTCAGGAAGCTTTCGAAAAATCTGAGGAAGCATCGAGCCTGTCGGAAAGTTGCTCTACGGAAACAAACCCACTACCGCTTGTGTGTTCCCATTATCCTCAGTTCTAACGTCCGATCCCTTATCGGAAATATGGCCGATCTCACCAGCTTATTCAAGCTTATTCATGCCCAACTAGGTGTGATCGTGCTAGAAGAAAGTTGGCTTCATAATGAAATTGAGGATTAAATAATATCTATGAATGGATTCGTAGCTATCGTGTCGATCGTTCTGTTCCTCATTCCCGACGGGGAGGTGGAGTCATCACGTTTGTCGAAGATCAGTGGTGTCATCTAACCAAAAATGTGTTTTCTTATTCCACACGTTATATAAACGCATCAGCAATTCAGCGTAAGCCCAGACATTTTAGCTTTTTTCAGTCACTTATTCTTGTAAATGTGTATATAGCTCCCTCTTGTTCAACTAATGTTCCTAATGATTTTTACTAATCTCTTTCAACTACACTGATTAAATATAAAGATACTTCAGCCTATATCATTTTTGATGACTTCAGTAATTCCGATACCCGTTTCTTAACCACCTTAGGTCTTCAAAACACTGTTACCTTTCCCACTAGGCTTGACACAAATCTGGATTTGGGTTTTATCAACCATCCCAATTTACTTCGTGTAGAACGCCGTCCTCCACTGGGAATGTCTGATCATTCGATGTTGAAGTTTTTCCCTCCACCAGAACGAACCATCGTGGTGATCACAAGCTTCTAGTAAGACAGCGTTCTCTAGAAAACTTCACGATGTTAAGGGAATTGTTCAAACATTCCAACCTTACTTTCTTTTCTGATCCCAACCCTTCCGTTTTCTGTGATCAATTAACAAGCTACTTAAACTTTTTTACGATGACTGTTGCGCCTTGGCGACAATTTATATTCGCCCCGATCAATTCTCATCCCCACACCTCCATCGTAGAAAGAAGCGTGCCTTCAAAATGCATGAGCGCGAAGAGGTGCGCTCCCTTTCTAAATTTATCTGGGCTGAACTTCGAAGGCTAAACTCTTTATAGGCCTGTGCTCGGCTTGACAACAAAGGTAGTCGTGACACCTGGCAAGCCCTCATGCGAATTTCTGGGGTCAAATCCTCAAACCACTCACCTGCTGCAGTGGACACAGATGGTCTGAATCCGAGTTTCATCAACGGTGGAACCGCTTTAACTGTTTTACCTAATGGATACGAAATAAACACCACTGATCCAGTATACAGTGTTGCACCTGTCGATATTTATCAAGAGTTGGCTCAATTAAATCCTCGCAAGTCCTGCGGCCCCGACGGAGTCTCACCAGCTGTCCTGAAAGAATGTGCTGTCTTCCTTTCCCCTGTACTGAGGGAACTTTTCAACGATTGTATTTTGCAGCAACGTATACTCGACTGTTGGAGAATAGCCTCTACCACCCCTGTACTGAAGAAAGGATCTTCAAAATCCCGTCCCATTGATTGCACCTCAGTTGTCTTCNTCTTCAAGGTGTCTGAAGGGCTCCTCTTTAAAACTCTGTCCATACAATTCAATGTTGGTGATCCGAAGCAGTTTCCGTACACCCATTCCCGTGGTACCCTGGATGCCCTTGTTTATCTGTCCCACTTTGTTTTATCGAACCTGGATGAGAAAAGTAAGGCTGTACGCATGTTTTCTTGACTACAGTGATGCTTTCAACACAATTGATTGACAAACTTTGGTAAATACCCTCTCTTTGGGCGGAGTTCAACCTTCTACTATTGAACTCCTGTCCAACTATTTCTCCAACCGTCAGCAGCTCACACGCTACAAAGTTCGTACATCTTCAATGCTGCCCCCCTCAAAAGGCGTACTTTAAGGTGCTATTTTATTCCCTTTTCTATTTTCTGCTTACATTGCCTCTATGCCTGTGAGCAATGCTTCTCTTCTCGTTAAGTATGCAAACGATGTAATATTCGGACTGCCCTACTCCGACTCATCATTTAAAACCGCTCTGCAAGAAGACGAGTCGGAAATAGTTGAGTGATCTCAACAAAGGAACCTCCGCATGAACCCCCAAAAATGTAAGGACGTAATTTTTTCCTTTTTCAAAGGACAAAAGTATGATGAATTGTCAAATACCAGCCCTCCTTTATCTGTCCTCAGTGACCATATGAAACGACAACCGTCTGTCAAATACCTTGGCCTTATTTTCAACTGTAACCTCACCTGGTCTGACCAAGTTATTGACGTTTTTCTGAAGGTCAGGAGGCTCACGTTTTATGTTTTACATCTTAAATCACTTTCCATTCCAAACCATCTCATAAGGCGTTTTCTTTTTGCGTGCGTTTTGCTTCACTGGCTTTGTGGGTCCCCTGTTATCTTCCCTGGTCTTTTGAACAAGAACTTCAAACTCATTTCCCGATCCCTCAAATTTCTGTCAGTTTGTAGTCTCATACAACGGGAACATCTGGTACAGTATGTGGTGACACATCACATCAAGTCTTGTAAAACATTCTCCAACAAGATTTTAGCTGATATTTCCCATCCTCTTTATTGCGCCCTTGATCACTGCCTTTCTCACTCATCCACCCGTTCCACTCACAAACTTATTAAAACACGCACCGAAGCTTACAGGCGGTCTATTGTCCCTTATCTCGCCATATTTCTAACAAACAATGAACTAGTTGCAGGAAATCTGCATAAAACGCTAAACTAAATCAATCATAAAATCTCGGGTATGCCATTGATTTTGATGTTGCTGTCCTTTTTCACGTCCTTTAATTGCTGTATTATATGAATGTTTTTTTCCACTTTTTGTTGACACTGTGGTTATGTAATTGCTGAATACCCACCTCTCGAGATGTATAAAGCCATTCCTTGACTTGATTTGACTTAGGTTCATCCACAACTCAGTGGATTCTATTTTCCTATCAGCAGTGAGACTGGACAAATATGGAACAGGGAATGTTTTATAAATCTTACCTCTCACAGGAACGAGTCGAAAACTCGGCCTGGTTGGCGGATGCTAACGATCTGCAGATTAATTGGTATAAAGAGAATGTGTGTGATTAGCTGAGATTTTGTGAGCAAAGCGCGTGCAAGAGTCAAAATGCAGGTTGCCCAGTTCGGTAACAAGGGAGTCCATAGGACCTAATGAAACGCGGCGGATTGTGAGTGCCAAAGCCCTGATAAAAGGTAATGAAATCGTTTTTGAGTAAACTGGGGAAGATGGCAAGGGAAAAATAGAAAATAATGGGTAGGACAAGGATGAACAAAGAAAGAAGTAATAGACCGCTTGGCAGTAAATGACAGACAGTGCGTAGCACTTGTGCCATCCTTGCTATCACGTGTGCCAAATTTCTTATTTTTATGGCCGAACCGGCTGCCTATTTCTAAAAGTATTTGCCATTGACAGGTGAAATAGCAGAAGTTTCCAGACAATATTATTTGGCGCATTTTGAACGTGTCGTTGAACTTAATGGGATTGATTTTCCAGTCACCAAATCGTACAATTTTTATGTTGCAGCGTTCTTCATCAGAACCAACGGTATTCACCAGTTTAGGGAAGCGACCGGAGATCGAACAAACGAGATATGCAGGGATCGATAATAATAGGGTCGATCCTTCATACGAGGTTAACATTTCTTTTTTTCTTTTCATTTTACTTCCTTTTATTGTATATACAAAGATACAATTTTCAGGAATGGGGAAGTGGCCAATCAAAGGGCTGCCATACAATACACAAATGGGGAAAGTCAGGCGGTGGTGGTGGGATTCGAACACTCGTCCTCCGGGGTGATAATTGGTGACATTACGACCGGGCCACCATTGAAGAGTTATTCACATGCTTCGATTCTCATTCACTGTGGTCCATTTATCGGCGCTCACTTATGAATATAAAATTAAACGTACACCCGTTGGGGTCACTAGGTCACGTGGACAACCCGCGGGCTTTTGTATAACAATGAAACATGCGAACGCTTATCTATAATCCCCCGATGATTTTCGTTTCTCGACGTAACTGGTTTTACCGGTTTGCGTCATATACTCACGGAACCATTTATTCCGATTGTCTCTGGATTATGACCTGGTGTGATTGCTGCACCATATCTTTGACCTTCGACCGTGGACCTAATGGCATTCAAGTTGTTCATGGGCCTTCAATGCTGACCTATTTAATCCATTGCGGCCAACTGGAATCAGCTGAACAATCAAGTTTAATTGTATCAAATTCTGCTTTAATTGAATGATTCGGAACGAGTTTATCTAATTTTGTAAGCTCTACCGTGATATATGTCAGTCTCTGGAGTCATCTATTGTGTCTGTCGAATAAAGAATATGGAACAGATACCGAGGGACGTTATCATTTCGTTTGTCTTCATCCCTTATGCTGAAGCAGAACGAGATGGCGCACACCTATGACGCATAAAGTTGCTAACTCCTAGTGAATGTAGGGAGATGTATAGATAGAAATTAAAAAAGCAAATCCGCGATAAATAGATCGACTATGTCAACAACTTTTGGTTCATCAAAATCGGACGATGTAATCGAATTAGCCACACCTCATTAATCGCCGAAAGTTTGGTATTGCGGTTGGATAATAGTGATTGCAGAATAACAAAACTTTTTCAGTAAGACGAGAGCACTGAAATTGTATAAACGTATTTAAGGGAAAAACGATAACCAAACAGGAGTTGACTAGTGTATATATAAAGCTTGACACGTTTTGCAGTAACTTTTGAGTGTCACTCCGGAACTCGGCACGATAATCTCAGTTTTGGACTCAAAGCAATTTATTGTTATCCTCATATATGGGTGGCATCATCAAGTTCGATTCATAAACACCCAAAATCGAAGTGGTAGTGGTTGGATAATGAATTACTCGAACTTTATTGACGATTCTGTGTTTACTTGCTACCCATCTGATGGAACTTTTCATCAGGAATGTACGCCCGCGTCGTCTTCTTTGATCACTCACTGGGATTGCGACGGTCTAGATCCGGTTGGGAAAAATATCATTAACGTGGACTGTTATCAGTATATTTTGCTAGAGCGTTTTCCTTGGTTCTTCAGCCCTCATTTAGGTATTCACAATTAGCTCATTCTTTGTTTTTAATCTTCACGAGGATTTTCAGACTTTGTTTGTGAACTTTAGCTCTATTCTCCAGTTGTTTACTGAATATCTGATAAAAGGAAATTCTCTTCATAACCGGTTATTATTTTGATCCGAGCAACAATTTATCCACTGAGATTGGCAAAGGCAGTGGGACACAGTCAACTGATGTGATGTATCGTCGTTTCGATTGCTCGTGGACTAACAACGGTTACGGTAATCTGAAGCGGTATATTCGTGCGCGGTTATCGCACCTCACCCAAACGCAGTACTGACAACGGCAACAACTGTAACAGTTTAACAGAGATGGTGAATCGAAGCGACAGTTATGTAGTGATGAAACACATTTGGACAATCAAGAACTACCTAGTGATATATCAAGATGGTAAATTGCTGGATGCCTCACGGCCTCACGACTCTTCAAGGGCATATCCGTTTTCACTTGTGCCTGATGATCGGCACTGTCCGATGTCCATGTGGACATATAATGTGAACATGTTATATTGGTTTTAGGAAGAAAAACAGACATAGAAAACCTTGAAATACTCAAAACCCCTGATTTTACTAGATCAAATTATAGCTGGAACAAAAAGTAAAAACGGAACAACCGAAAAGACAACATGACACGAAACAAGTTTAGTTTAGGTGATGATGTCAACGGGACACCAATGTCGTTGCCAGTGTGGTGCTCAACCATTCAGTACATACATGGCGAGCGCTCTGTGCTATTACGAGATGCACTGTATATTCTATCTTGTCAAGATATTCCAGGTGATGAAAACATTCTTGCAATCCATATATATTAAAATGCTATTCAAAATGTATAAAAAAGTCTGAGTTTTTGTCGCATTCTGAAATTGGATGAGAACACTCAGTAACACAAGATTATTTTCCCGGTTGGACGAAATTTTCGTTTCTTCTAATAGAATTTATTGCAATTCATCCCATATACAAACTACAAAGTCGATGAAGGCAATGGTTCTGACGTGTATGGATTGCGTTTATTCCGCTGCGTACATGTTAGCCTCGTTATGATGCGGCAGCGAAATGTTTGGGAACGGAAAAGAGATAGTTACATCAAAGTTACCCCGATGACAATAACATAACCTGTTAATAGCGATAAAAATAGCACTTCCTCATTCATTTTTAGCAAAAAACAAAATCTATCCGGTCGCATAAACCAATGACAGCAGACTCGGTATCCGAAACGAATGGTTTACGAAAAAACGGACAAAGCGAAACCCATCGGGGAAACAATGAGATCAGTTTGTGCTTTATTCTGAGCAATGCTTGACTTACTCGGAGAGATGCATTCTCTAATAATTTCGGTAAGGTGCGATTAATACGACCCAACAAGGATTCCAGTGCTTTGCAGGACCGCATCGATTCATGACCCCATTCGACAAGAGGTAGTATTTCGAGGAAGTAGCGCTGAAGCGCCGTGCCGGACAGTAAATCCGGGTTAGTTGGCACTTGTTTGATAAATGATTGAGCTAGCTCAGATAAACGCTGTTCGTCGGAAGGGGGAAGACGTACAGAAAAAATGACATCATGAGTTTTCTCCAGTTGAAAGTTGATTATGATTGAAAATTATATGACGAAACTACTGCGTATTGGTTAGTCTGTCGTAAAGAACTTATTGTTAGGGAATGTACGATGAAGAGACTTACGGCTTTGTAGCATACAAAAGGGTTCGAAAATTAGATGGATGCTTTTTCATCAAGTTGATAAGCAACAGTTCGGGTTGTTTGATCGCGTGGAAAAATAGTGTCAATTATAACTGATGTATATAGTTTTATAATGAATAAATACTTACAACATTGGGGGGCTCTGGAGGATGATATCATCAAGGAGCGGCAGGAATTCTGATAACTTCTATCATGTGAAAATACTGTCAGCATGAGTTCCTTCGGAGTTCGGCTATTTATAGGCCACCGTAGGGGCAAAAAGTGTGTGCACCTGAACACAAATTAAGAAAGGCCACAGACAAGTAGCACTGCAACTTACGTCTCTGACAAATTTTGTTTCATGCATTATCCACAAACGATACAGATGGCAGTCCACACTTTATTTATGGTGTATTATAAATTACCCACTTCCCTTTTTGGTTATTCAAGCATTCTCCATCTTTAACACATGTCCTTCACGGACAAATCTCAGTTCGTCCAGATCAATATCACTTATTCCACACAACAAGTAACGGTGAGTTAAATCTGAATCAAAAATCCGACTTCGTCGGTATGTTGCTAATACGTCCAAGACCATGCTTTCAGCTGGATAACTCTACCGAAACACCATGTCAACACAGTGGCTGAACTAAGTTAAAATAAGCAGCTCAGGCGTTTAACGTGAAAGCATTCATCTTTTTCAGTGTAACACCATTGTTTATAGCACAACTAACTGGAAACAGGGAGACAAATGTTACAAGATGCTACTCATTGATTTAATCTCCTCAGTAGTTGACGTGAAACAAGCCGGCATATATATATATATATATATATATATATATATACGTGTGCGTATGCGCTGATGCACCACAGCTTGGATCAAGCTGCGTAGAAATCTACGCTGATGATATGTCCTTTTAACCACCGTTTGTGTCCACATTAGCGAAACTGAGCATTCGACTTGGGACACCTGGTGTATCTGTATATCCCACTGGGCTGATTGGTGGTAGTGGACGAACGTGTACATGCAAACAGTGATGACCAGGAATAGAAATGAAAGTTCCTCTCCCCATTAGGTAAATTGATTACATCAACAGCGTTTTCGGCGCATAAATGTATAATACATATTGTATAATGTAAATATTACATTCTCCTATTGGCACCTCTGATCATACAACACTGAAATTATCTCCCACGATCTACAGTAGATCCAATCACCAGTTTTACACTCGGCATCGTGATCGTCGTCTTCGTCGGCGTCAATGCCAACCCGAAAATCTTGCTAGACTAAAAATATATTAGATCAGATAGATTTCTCTTTACTTGTACACAGTGACCCCTCTATATTTTGTGATACCCTGACTGAATACTTGAAGTTCTGTTATGACACGTGCTGCCCGTGGGAAACTTTATACATACGGTCAGACCGTTTTTCATCCCCCACACTTAAACGATTGCGTCGGAAGAAAGAACAAACTTTCAAGGCGCAAAGGTATTCTTTGGTGAGAGACCACTCGAAAGCAATCAAGGCTGAACTGCGGAGAGTAAACGCCGCTTATGTGCATGCACTGCTGGCAAACAGAAATTGTCGGGATACATGGAAAAT
>UZAN01040197.1:12835-36940 GCA_900618425.1 Echinostoma caproni
GGCAATGGTTCTTTCACCGATGTCGACGGTATCCGGGTGGTAGTGAAGACAATGACCGGGTCAACTGCGTAGTAGACACGCAAACAACGTGAATGGTTAGTCACTTTAGCTTTGCCTTGGTGATTACCCCCACCCTCTCCCGTTCTTTGTGTTACTGTGTCGTGTTGTGCGTTGTGATTAGCAATCATGTCTTCATTTCACGGTAGTTATCTCACTGACTATATAAAATGACTTTGACTGCAGTATGCACGTGTACAGATGCAGCGAAATGACCATGGATACATTGTGCAAACCCATGTTTCTGACTTCTCTATTCAAGTCCCACAGATCACATTGAGTGACAGGTCGAAATTCACCCAAACAACGGAAAAGGATAGGACCGTTCAAATAGAGATTGCGTTCTAAAAGATTCTGAGATCTTTAAAACGAAATGGAGTAATCGATGGGACCACGTTCGAACGGATCCGGTCAACTGGGATAACGATTCCCAAAATGTACGGGTTGCCGAAGGTGCAGAAGGAAGGGGTACCCTTGCGACCGATTCTGGATATGTGCAATTCACCGTACCACGCACTTGCAAAATGGTTGCCTAAATTACTAGAGTCCATGAGAATTGGACTAGCGAATCATAGCGTACGAGACACATTCACTTTTCTGAACAGTATTCGTGACTTAAACTTCATGGGTCGGACAATGCTTTCATTGGACGTTAGCTCAATCTTCACCAATGTTCCAACCAGCGAAACCATCGAATACCTGTGTAGTTATGTACAAAGTAACAATGCTGAGATGGGCCTTCGTTTGGAAACAACCAGTTTACTTCTGCACATATAACGTCCAATTCAAGTTCAATGAGCAGATTTATCGACAGAAGGATGGTGTGGCTATAGGATCACCTCAAGGACCGTTGTTTGCCGATGTGTTCATAACGAAACTCGAAAATAACCAACTGAAATCTTCAATTCAAGATAATGTGTTATATACACGATATGTGGATAATATTTTGTGCGTAATCAACACATCAGGAACAAATGAGCTATGGAGTAAGTTCAATACTGCTCACCAAAACATAAGATTTACTTTAGAAATGGAAAACGAAAATAAACTGGCATTTCTAGACGTCTGTTTGAATCGTAGATCGGATGGCTCGGTGTAACGATCAGTGCATAGAAAGGCGACTTGGAAGGGCCAATATATTCGTTTTTGCAGCTTTGTACCGCTCAAAGTGAAGAGGAATTTGGTGCGCTGCCTAGCAGATAGAACAGGGAAAATTTGTGGTGAGGACACAATAGAAGAGGAGCTCCGGTTCTTACGTACTATCTTCACACACAATGGTTGGTTAGCAAGCTGATATTGTGAAGAACACCGAAGCCAGAAAGAAGTCGGTATACATTGCATTGCCGTTCAAGGGGGATACATCAACAGAAGTAATACAAAGGAGACTATCTGATACTGTTAGTAATAACTTCTTTGCAGCAAAGCTCAATGTTTTGTTCACTTCCCAGCCAATTGTGTGTTTACGATTAAAGGACGAAATGCCGGATTCTGCCGTCTCATTTTGCGTGTACTCATTTACTTGTTCCTATGGTACAACGCACAGGCCGCACGGTCAGGCGATTGTCCGAACAGATTTGTGAACACCACCCTGCGTGGCTGAACACCGGAATGATTAAGTCACTCATCAGTGCGGTGGTTTTACACCTAGCTGAAACAAATCACACCGTGAACGTGTCCGAGGCTTTCTGACCCCTGTACAAAGTTTGTGGGCGATTATCGAGGCAGGTTCGCTGTCGGATTTGGCTACGGTAGAAGCGGTGGGCATTCGTCTGCGCAACCCCCCTCTGTGTGCCCAAAAACAATTTGTGCAAGCGCTAAAGCTCTCCTAGCCCAGTCCCCATTTACACCGCATCGTGAGCAATCTCGATGATGAGATGAGTGGACAAACAAACATGCGATCGTGGTGAACACGATTTCCGATCTCACGATGAAATCGTTTCTAGTAATCTGTTTTTATTTTATTTCATTTTCCCATGATAATTTTATTCCAAAGTAGTGATATATATTGAGATGTATTGGCATGAACACGAATCTCTGAAAACGAGCTGACTCGCTACTTTGTTGTTTTGTTTGAAATTTGCTCTGTGGGATTATTTCAAAAACAATTATGTGATCAGTGAGAATTCCACATCCGGTCCCAATATGAAATTAGCCCAGATAACCCAGAAGGTTATTTTTCCTTTCCCAAAATACTGAATTCTGAATACTGATTTATATGTAAGCGTAATATTTATTGTGATGCATTTTGCATGACTAAGAATCACTGAAAACCAGCTTGTTCGCCACTCCTTGTGTTATTGCATGTATTTTTTCGTGGTATGCCAAATACCGTAATA
Source organism: Echinostoma caproni (assembly GCA_900618425.1). Taxonomy (NCBI): domain Eukaryota; kingdom Metazoa; phylum Platyhelminthes; class Trematoda; order Plagiorchiida; family Echinostomatidae; genus Echinostoma; species Echinostoma caproni. The sequence goes on from UZAN01040197.1 coordinate 15,229, forward strand.
ATCCATTTGATAAAGCATACATTACTGAAGCGTACAACGTTGATAAACTGGTTGATTGTTCCAACTAATTGAATTGCGTTATTGGTTCAACAGAAGTTTTTTCTATGGTCAACCAGTAGCCATGAAGGGGATTCATATATCATATCCGCTTTAATCCTTTGAAACCCTTTCCTCATGAACCGAAAATTTCTCACCAGATTCGTGGTAAACCTAGGACGTGAGCACCAAACTTAGAACAATATTTTCTGTCTTTCCAGGACTTAAATTGCCCATCTGGCGAGTATCAAACATATCAATATGTCTGTGTGCTCATGTTTGCGTGTGTGTGTGTGTGTGTGTCTGTGCATCCGCTTGCGCACTGCCGTCGCCCGCCCGCTTGTGTGTGTATGTGCTCCCTTGGCCTTGTTGCTTGTCGTGCGAAATACGCACGAATTAAATTGTTCAGCATATGCAAATCAAGCAATCGTGTTGGGCAGTTTTCCGAAATCCCAACGAGTTTTGCAAATCCACGGATTCGTAGCTGTCAGCGAGGAGGTGCGATCAGAGCGGTTGCTTCACTCACTCACGCGTTTGTTGATTGATGCGAAAACCCTTCAGAGAGGAAGAACGAGAGAGAGAGAGAGAGAGAGAGAGAGAGTTAAAGAGTGAGAGCGAGAGGGCGGTAAACATGCGAAACTGATGGGAAATTCTGTTCAGATCTGCTCTACCGTCCAAAACAACTCTCCCCCCCCCGTCCATTCGTGAAATGTGCCTGTTCCCGATATTCGACATCCGATACAAACATGAAACGTTGAATAATCGGGTAATTGTGATTTTGAAGTCTTGAAGGCAGGGTAGTGTGTGGTTGAATAAATAGTTCCAGAGGCCGTGAATGATGAAACCGAAATTAGGATCGACCGCTTTCTCTTTCGATTAGCGAACTGAAGAGCACATGTATTAGAAAAAATACATTTATATTGGAAAACAAGGGAGAAAACAATGAAGAAATAGTCTGTGCAACCTTTTGTACATTTATATAGTGAGTAGCGGCATGTAGACTGATTGTAAAAGTGGTAGACAATCGGCAGTAATTTTGTTTCAACGACGATGGGTGTTATATGCCCCCAATTTTGTGACAGAGCACTGATTCCTTATGATGCGAAGCGTATGCAAGGAGCAGATTTGACACTGAAAGAAACGGCGCGTGGAAACAAAAACGGTTGCCTGAGGGGTTAAAAAAGCAGGGCAAAGTTCTGAATCACATGCCCCTGAGATATGCAATTTTTCAAATGAGAACCGTGGCTTTGGAAAATGGGTTAATCAGGTTTCTGAAATAGAATTTATGCCGGTGGCATCAGTTTTAAGAAATGATAAACGAAATAGGTTACAACATCGTTAAAGTTATCGTTATTTCATTTATTCTACTGCCCCTTTTGGTAATATTGCTAATGTTAAATTCGTTCGCTGGCATACAGTATGCACAACTGGTTTGCATATTCACTTCAGTTATCCGCCGACTGTCCTTAAGCTACTGAACTTCGTGCCTTGCGCGAGAGGCACAGAAAAATTGCCGACTGTTTTACATTCAACCGCAAGGGCGAATCGAGTGACAGTGTGCTACCACATTCTTCCGACACAAGCAGAGTGCAACGGTTGTTTTACCAGCGGTTTGTGGCGCTGAAATGATGGGATTCACGTTCCTTCAGCCTTGTCTGCTTCCCTAAAGAATTTGTCAGGTTCTCGAATCGCCTATCCACCGATAGCGAATTTCAGTAGAAATTTAAATAACACTGAGTATCAATTTTTACAAATCACCTTATGACATCTACTGCCTGCGTAAATCGTGTCGTATATCTTTTCGAATTTTAATGTTTATGTAACATAATACAATTGATTTTGCTTTTACCTTTTTTCGCAGGTGTGTATTACCAAACTTTCTGTAGCACTTCTCTGCAAGTTGTCCTGCACTGTGGAGGATTATCTCAAAGTGTTAGTCTGTGGTTTATCGAGCCGGTCGAGGAGAGATAAGTTGCTGATGCGTGAAACATCAGTTTCGAATTTCACCACTTATGTTGAACTTAGTGTGCTCTACTAGTTACTTCTATCATCGATTTACAATTGACAGGATTGAAACAAGCTTTTCCCGCGATAAATTTTAAAAGAGAAGCCAGTATAGCAGCATTACACTGTTGCTTTACTGACTTCTCTTTTCAAATTGCTATGGATTATTAGCAATATTACTCGGTTGGTGAAAGCTCGAACCAAAGTTACCCGTTTTCATAGGGTTGATGTTAACTATCATTGGTTCTTTCGGTCCCGTTTATCAAACCAATAACGGATTGGATAAATTGAATCACAGGGCAAAACGAAGCAATTTGGATGAGAAATGATGTCAAAAGGATGAGAAACTATGCAACTGAGGTGATCAACGAAGGCTTCAGTTGTATCTGCTCGTTCGCTGCCATTACCGCTGTATATCCAGGTTTTGATCGAACTCGTAAGACTTGGTACTCAATTTAGAAGTAGATTTCCATTTCTAGTGTCATGATTGCAGATATGGGTAACTATGGAGGACGAGCATTTATTCTGAACGTTATCCCCGGTGTAATGCTCTCAATTCTCTTGTATCACCTCGAGTGTCATGATAAACTTGATAGTAGTTCGAAGCCTTCATCTTTAAAATAGGAAATGTTTGGTGAAAATCAGCAAGGAAGTTCACTGTTTTTCTAATGGTTCATTTTTATCTCATGAGAGTGGTTATTTTGGCCAACACAAGTATTCAAAATGGCCTATCCTTCTACATGAGGTGCACAGTAAATCTAACGACAAATGATCATATGATTTCATAATTCAATTGTATTGTACTGTGCATAATTTTTGCAAGCACTGAAGCTCATATTTGAATTAAAAAATCATATACGCTAACCGCCACAATGTGCGAAATCAACAGGGAGAAAAGTGTTGTACAGGCATAATCCAAAGTTAAGACAAAGTTCACTTACTGTCCGCTCTTTGTTCATGAGTATACGAGCAAGATACGATATGGGTGAATTGCAGTATGCATTAATTTGAGATGAAATTTGGCGGAACTGGGAGCATGTTGCATGATGGAAACGACAGTGTCAGTTCTGCATGCAAAGTAGTGGGTGGTCAGAATCCGTAAGATTTTACACAGGAAGTTACAGGATACTCTGAAAGCTTCACAGCTAATTTATTCACAGGAATAGAAGAGACACAACTGATGATGGTTAGACCGCGGCGTAAGACTTTGAAATCCTGTTTGAGTAAACCAGGANACAAAGGTAGAAATAACTGACTGGGATGCGCGAAACTGCCTGAGCTTTCGTATTTGAAATGAAAGGCACCGCAGTTTACCAATGCAGCTGTGGATGTGAGTTGACCAACGAAGATTGCTATCTATGGTTACACCAAGGTAGTTGACAGAGCTCACTCGATAAAGGATTGTTATTACTCACTGTGGGGTCTGTTGGATATGGGGAGCGAGCAAAACTATATAAACACTCAACACATTTACTGGGGTTCAGGATTAGCCCCGATGAGGAGGAGAATGACTGAATTTTATTAACATTATCGGNTATCGGTAAAAGAGCTTAGATCAGAGTAAGAAAAAATGGGTTGGCACAACACGACATCATCTGCATATTTCAAAATTCGTTCGGAAGAAACACAGGGAATATCACAAATATAAGTAGAAAATAAGTATGGGGATAGCACCGCTCCTTGAAAGACCCCGGAGTTGTTGACTGAGGGCTTTGATTTGGCCTTCCTCAATCTAAGGGTTTGTACCCTGTCGGTAAAAAAGTTGGATAGTCAGACTAACAATTGCGTGGAGCATTCAAACGGTTCCGGTTTTTTAACAACCCAGATCGAGGAATGGAATCAAATGCAGAAGAGTAGTCGAGAGAATCACACCGATTAGACTTAACAGAGCTGTTCAACGATTTAGTGATGAAATGAATGAGGGTGGAACCTGCAACCAGGGTGGATCTATTACGCTTGTAAGCAAACTGTAACGGATCACTGAGAATGTGTATAGACTGCTGAAGGCGTTTGAGGATGGATGGTCTTTACAATCCATTTGAGCGCTGAGGATGTTAATGTTATGAGACGAAAACGATTGTGTTTGTATGTGATAGTGTCCCGTGCCTAAGTGATATACCTCATTCTGTCTGTAGGTTTTTCCATATATTTTAACCACTTTATTAGATTGTAAACGAAAAACATCATATGAACGCACTTAAGCCCCGATAGTTTAGTTACATGTCCAATCCGCTATCTACATTAAGGTTAAGATTTTTCATTAACTTGCAGTTTGGAAAATTGCTGTTGTTCAATAGTACAATAAAACACAGTTGCATTGCTCTCGAAAATCTGGTCACTCAAAAGATGCATTGGGCATTAGAAAAATGACCAATCAAATTTCTAACGTGTCCGGGGGATAAACATGTCTGGGGCCGTGTCTGACTGTGTGATATGCTTTCTGGCGTTACCCGTGTGATATGATGGGGCCTTGAAAATGAATTCTTGGTGAAAAAACGATGATTTTCTAAATATTTTATTTATGCAAACTTCCGTTTCAAAATGGTAGCAAAATTTAATCTTATTATTCATATCGAAACCTCGGGAGCGTTTGTATGAGCAGTCAGCTGGAAAAATGTCTCGTTTTCTAACCCTTATCGACTTGACCATATAAAGGCAGGCTATGTTGTCTCAGTTCGTGGCGCCAGTAATATCTGATATACAACATTTGGAATGACGTTCTGAATAAGTCATCTTTCTCTTTTCGATTCATCCTTTTGGCTTCTTATTAGACTCGCGTATCTGACTGACACTTTCCTACGCCCCTGGATTCTCAGGCACGCTGGAGTGCGCAATTGTTAGTGCAATAAGACAATTACCATAGTGAACCGAAAGTCTCAAATAGTTCGGGATCTGTTTGCTGTGATCAGTTCGCATCCGACTGAGAGAAACATGCACTGCTTTTGCTTTTTATTCCACGGAAAGAACGACATTGAATTCGTATTAGTGCTTGGTCTAAAAGCACCTGTGAAAAATTGGTTTTGGTGTCCTACCGTTCATAGAATGTAACTGATAGTGTAGGTTGATTCGTAGCTTGTGCCAAGCTAAAACTGTAAGGCTTACATATTCCATCTTGATACACTAAAGTGATATGAAATCGAACTGGGGTTGCATTGGTATGGATTTGTATCTCACCGGTAACGCCTTGATAATTGTGAATAACAAATAACCCATTGCTAGATTTCGCTGATCAGGAAGAGGTCGCCTAAAGGTATCACAACATACTTCACATTGGGTTACGTAAATGGACACAACAACATAATGAACTAATCCGGATGACTGAGCCGTTTTCTATTAAACACAATACTAAGGAATTCAGTTTACATGCATATGAATAAGCCAGTAGGGAGAGCGATCAGCTGACTCGGACAGCAACGGTGGTCTACTCGATAATCCGTTCTTCGTAGATGGGAACAGAGTCTGTAAACGTAATATGATGATTAGTCTGTGCGCGATGTGTTGAACATAAACCCATCTGTTTTACCAGCACTATTCAACAACGAGATTGTGAATAAGCCCAAGGGCATACATCGAGAACCATTTTGGAATGCCGTTTGCAAGTAGAAATTCCACAATTCACAAGGTAACACCAAATCTGGTATCCACATTGAAATTCACCCACTTCAGAAGGCATCGTTCCTTTTCGATTATTTCTGGTTTTCCTTCGGAATACCGTTAAAACTGATCCATTTACAATTCACGTTTTGCCCCGAGTGTTGTGAACGAACAACAAACATGGTAAATGAACATTTATCACCAAATTTAGTAAAACTTGAAACCTTGAAGCAACTCCCTGGCTACCTGATAAATCTGTGTAATGATCAACTGGGTGTAATATGTGTGTCTCAGGCAGCACTCGAGCCTCACCCTTGTAGATCGGACGGCAAAACCCTTTACCGTGAGCATCACGGTCAGTGGCTGACAGTTTTACCCAATAATAAATTTGTAATAACCATATTTCTTAGTGGTGTTTATAGAAATTAATAGATATCATGTTGAGCGTAACTTTCCTTGTTTGTCTATCGCAAGCCTTTTCATTTATTTCTAATCTAGGTACTTTTGCGGAAACGCTGATGCTCACGAATTCACATATATTTGGAAAGAACACCGAGTGTAATCTGTGCCTAAAACCAATTAGGCTTTTTGGAATGGGGAATTGTTTTCTGAGAGTAAAAAAGAGGAAAATGGGGTCACTCATTTCCCAAAAAAAATAACTGAGTAAAACATGTTGACAAAGTATTCACAAGTATTCACAAGCACTGATGATGTCACCTCGGCTGGTGATGAAACGTTTGCAAAGAAATTGCCAAGCTCGACGAACATGCGAAATAGAATTGAGTAAAACGTATCTATCAAAAATAAGTCAATCCTAAACAATTTCAGGTAATGCGCTGTCTTGAAAAAGGTTGTCAACATAAACAAATAAATACAAATAACGGTTTACAAATAATGGTTTTAGGGCGGCCAACCCGAAATTTTGATCTATTCCTACTTGGTATCCTGCTTTTCTCACGAAAAAATCCTGGTAATGATTCGACTTTGGGGCTCAGTGAATTTCCATGCGCTTTCAATTTGTTTTCATCACCAACCAGCTTTTGTGACATGCGTGAGTGGTACCGAAGGAGTTCACATATTAATTCAATTTAGGTCTTACCTAATACATACTTACATTAATGGTCAGCATAGTAGCTAATGTCCCCTTCCATTAACCACGGACAGAGAATGAGATGAGGAGCCTGTGATTCAATGGTTGCGGCAAAATGATTACACACTGCGGGGTACACTGATCAGAGCGGGATTTAAGCACAGACGGCAACCTCGGACACACGCACACATGGAGAGAGGGTGTGTTCTGTGCACCCACCGCAATGATTCTCCCATCGGAGTGGAACCGGTCTGGAGTACGGAGTAGAATAAACTCGTTGTCACGTACATCAGATTCTCAGCCGGATTGTCAAAATGTTGGGTGGGTGGATGACATGGTGTGTTTTTGCATCTTACTGTCCGCCGGTGTATAGATGCCGAAAGAACGAAACCAAATTCAAGCTAAAGCATTCGAGCGGCAGTCCACATTAACGATCATTCACATTCTGCTTGTGAGGTCCACAGTGTATGTAAAATACGGTCCGACCACCACAACTACGCTCATATTGACATATAATAAACGTTGGTTAATTCAAGTAAGCGATTAGTTTTTATATTCGAAAAGGTTGGGTTGGGGTGTCCTGGTAAAACATAGGCAATATTTTGACCACTTAAGAGAACAAATCCAACAAAGAGGGCGTAATTAACCACGAACTGGTTAATCGCATCTGAAACAGCGCAATCTGTTACTTGTTCTTTTGCAATTTTAATATACTTGTCAGTTTGAATCATTCTTTTTCGTGTTTGCAAACAAGCAAAACAACAAAGCTTAAGAGAATAGGGAGTTGCATCTGATGTGAGGAGTTAACACACTCAAATTTGAATGACTAAACCGACGAAAACGAAGACAAGAAGCGGGACCGTGCCTTTTTCACACAATACAAGTGCGTGTGGTTGAATATCAGTGGATGGTTCTCATCAGAATCCAGTTTCAACAAGGAAGCGTGGGAAGACTTGCACAAACTGACCTCTGATCGTCTTTATTATTGATTTAGGAACATGTTACTCACAGTTGCCTTTATGACCCACAAATTTTCAAACAATTGGGGATAATACCAAAACTCGTGCAACACCCCTAGTTCTCACCTTTTTTCTCACCTAGCTCTATTTTTCGACACAGAATTCGGGTCCAGTGCACTTTGTTACTACTAGTATCTGGAATTCTACTTACAATATTCTATTCAGCCAGTGTAGAAGTGTCGCAAAAACCTCACTATATCGCAACATTGTGCTATAAACAGTTTCTTATAGGACACAGCTTGTCAAAGCTTGAGCAGAAAATAAATACGGTCGATCTTCTGCTGTGTCGCATTCAAGAGAGTTTACCTTTTTAGCTCTGTTGCCGCTTTCTAGAAAACACAAACTAAAGGTTTGCGCAATAACGTAGTTCCAGACTATGTCCTGTCGCCCTTCTAAATGTGTCGTTGATCCTGATACCTGCTCACTTGGTCATTGACCAGTGTACGGGTTTCCCAGGGACCAACCAACATGCAATGACACATGTAGTCAAGGACGTATCCTCTAGTTTGAAGCACACATAACATTGTTCACTGAGTGGATTACCCTTGTGGGTAATACACACAGATCAACAATTTCAGACGGTGTCAGTCGAGGTGATAATTTGAAAAAGTGTCTATCTATCTGCAGTCAACATCTGGCTAGTAACTTATGGATCACTTCTACTTTGTTTCAAAGGTGGCTGTCTGATACCAAAGACTATCTATTTTACAGATTATTGATACAACAAAGCGACTAATAACGGCAGAACTGATGTCGATCAACGCTGGCCACAACGGATGTATCGATCGGTTTCTGTATGCAACTTCTAACAACAAAAACAACAAAGAAGTAATGGATACAGTCAGTCACTATGGTACACATCCTGCATCACAGAAAAGCTGGAATAGATTGCACAGCGAACTAGGGGAAGATGGAAAAGAAGTCATTGTGTGACACACACTTCGTCATGTATATACATCACTTTTTTCGGTTAGGTGGTTTCTGTTCAATGTTATTTTTCCAGCAAATCTAGCATTAGATCATGCACATACCATCTAGTCTGAATTGACAACTGTTTCCCATTTTGTAACATTATTATAACCAAAACCGGTATACAGAATGGGGAACCTCATGTACTCAACTCTGTGATCACCCTCATATCACACTTGACTGAGGAAAACATTTTGAATTGTGATTCTATAACCGGATTTTGGAAAAATGCCCGGGAAGCGTACCCAGTTTCGGGCTAGACAGGCGCCTGAAAAACATAACAGGGCTGCATTCCGAGTGCACTGATCTAGTGTTAAGCTGGCTCATCGTGAAAGATGTATTTGTGAAGATTAGCCGAGCTAAATTCCGCTTCAACTAAACAATGAGTATTTGCAAATAAACGGAACAAGTAACGGAAGGAAAGAAGATTTCATCGTTTATGTTTATTTTATCACAAATCTGCCAAGCAATTTTTCATGCTACTCAAATGCACAGGCTACTGACTAGCATGCATCATTGCCGTTTTTGGAATTTACTCATATGTTCAAATGCCTGTGGAGTGAAACATAAAAGGAAATTGACTGTACTAACAATCATTATGAGGTTTTCTTTTCACCGCAGTTTTCAAACTGTTCTCGGTATATGCAACGTCATATTTTGAATATATTCAATGCAAAACCCTTTTAAAGATTCGTGCATACGCCTCTTCAAAGTACGGCAACTATTTTTTTTATTGATAACGTTACATTCAGAAAAGCCAAATGTATTTTTTGTTACGATAAGTTCGCATCATTTTACGCGGGTAGCTGGCAAAAGCACGCTTCATGAAGATTTCACTTTTGAGGATGAGGTGACTTTAGTTATTAACAAAAATGTATAATATAATTTAATATAAATACTGATTGAAACCGTTGGACATTGGATGAATTGAGATAATCTCAAAATCTTTGGATCACAACACTCATTAAACTGTATTTTGTTGACAACTGTTTCCCCTTAGAGTCATATCATCATCATTATCCGATCTGCATGATGTGTTCAATTTTAGTATAAATTGAGAGGAATGACTGGATAGTCGTACCGATTTAGGCTATCGAGATATACTGCCGAGAAAGGAAGTTTACTGTAGCTACGTGTCACATTTTCATCAAATGCGTCACCTACTATTCGCGGATTACGCTGAATGCCAAAAGAGAAAAGGCCAGCTTGGTTGCCATAACGACAAACAGTTATATCTTAGAGAGTGATTTGATGGACACAAAATATATTGAACCACTTCTCAAGTCTACTACGTGTGAGATGTTTGTGCAATGGGGTTGCGTTAACTTTTGTGACACAGGGCTTTTTGTTTGTTTCGGACTATCAACTTTGAAAGAACAGTTTTATATATATCCCTTGAATCAATAAACTTAATACTGATACGACTCATGAGGATTACGAACTTGCTGTACGCATCAGTATTCCAGAAGTAAAATGAGTTCCAAGTAAATAAATGATTTGAAGTTTCGGTCAAGTGACCATTTTGTAGTGTTTAAATCTGATCTACTGTTTTTGGATACATCAGTTTTTTTGTTGTATAACAGTTACGAGAAGGTTGATCACATAATGCCTAAGTTATGCTAATCTGATGCCAAAGGTTTGACGGTTCCTCGTCTTCTCTGGACTCGGTCTAATCATTATTTAACGGTAAAACCGAGAGCTATCGTGCATTGTTTTTTGTCATTCGTTTGAATACGTGGCCTGTTTGTTTTGATAAATTCAGTAAAACATCATATTTATTTTGTAATTTCAGTTCCAGTTGGGTTTTTTAGTTTATATTCACTCCATAGTGCTGCTTTACCGCTTTCTCCTCAAATTTGATATATAAATTCAAATTGATTATCGCGTTTGTCTACATAAATTTGAAAAATTTCTCTTAACAGTAGGTTGTAGAATAAACCGAAGCTATAATACGTTGGCTTACTTCTACACCACGATTCATTTGTGAACTGTCCCTCGAGAATAAACCCCTCCTTTCAAAATCAATCCCGTTATTCTTGAGTTTTTAACAACGATGCAATCGAACATCCATGAAATTTTTAAGCCTACCCAAATATGTGGGCCAACTTTTAGAATTTATTTGATACAGCATTTATATATATATTTCAACTTAGTTACAATATCCAAGACGACACTTAGCTTATTTTTGTTGTTGTTGTTGTTTTTTAGAGTTCAGTTTAAATATAAAAGCATGCGGCAACCGTGCATTCTTCAAAGGATACCATTTGATCTCATAAAAACACAAGCGTTTGTGATTCTCTCGACTTTCAAAACTGGATTCAGTACTTCAATGCGTGATGTTTCTGTATTAAAGTGTTTCAGTTTGATTATCCAATTCCTCCTTGTGTGCGAGACATCCGCAAGATGACTGACTGTACAGGGTTTTTTTTATATCTTGTGGCTGCTTACCGTGAAGTTCAGAAACTACCCTTGCTGTCGAACATTCCACCTCGGCTAAAATGATTGTTCCACTCAGTTCTCCGCTACAACCCTGATTAACTGGTTATTGGCTGCGTTAAAAGCTAAACAAGTTTGACTTTGGGAAGTACAAATTTCCAGTAAGATCCGGTCCTGCCTTCACAGTTCTTATTTTGTTTGTACCGATCTTTGTGATAAATTAAATAATTCCGTCATAATTTCGAATTGCAAAAGAATGGACTGAGTGAAGTCAATTCTGTTAGTTTGATCACCATTTCTTTTTTATTTGTAACATAATTTAGTTCTAAATGATCCAAGAACTAGTCCAGTAGTTAATGTTGCTTCCTATTCAAGATCAGAACCTCAATTTAGGCGAATATAGAGTAATAAAATAGGCGCAACGTGCCCGTCGTATGAGACAAAACTTACATTTCATTTGATGATATCAGTAAAGGCAAAAGCAAGAAATTCGTTTCGGCGCATTGTAAACCATCTGAATCCATAAGTTATCATGATTTCTATCCCCCACAGAATGATCATTATGGTGGAAAAACTTCCACACGAATATTCGGTAAAAGTCGTATTGAAGTTGAACTGGGTGCAATATTTATAACCGATGACAATATTACAAAATATACAAATGATACTCTTGTTTCTGTTGGGTACTTCCCAATATGAATCTTTGGGCATTAAAATGAGTGTTCACTCCCGCACAATCAACATTCCACAGCAGCAGAACACACGGGTGACGGTAGCGGGTTTCGAGCATGGAAACGGTGAGTTAATGAGCTGACAAGCTCTCTCGCGATCTCCCATCAGAAACATCAGTACTTCTCTCTGGCCGAGTAAGCACACTGTCTCAAAACGCTCGACATTATATCATCTATTTGTTTTTGGAGATGAGGCTGAATCATTCAGCATTGTTTAGATAGGTTACTCATCGTACACAGCCGCATTTTCCCTTGTGGATACGGCGTTCGAAATCAACTTTTACGGTTTTATTAGTTCACACACACATCCCTACTGTCATCAAGTTGTGTTACACATCAAACAGTTCTACTCGTTCATGGAAAATCAGTAAAACCAAACATTCATCAAATACCTGCTTATCTCTGCTCGACAATCCACCCAACGTACATCCTTCAACTTTCTTAAACATTGTCCCTACCTCCCAGTTCCGAATTGGCGATCAAATGTCAACCCCCCCCTCACTAGTATTTGTGACGAAATATTGTGTTCACGGCTCTATGTGAATATTTTGAAACACGTTTTCAATATTTAAACCTCTCTCACTTGACTTTCACAAATTTGGAATGCGTGATTGTGAACTGAGAAACTAACGAACCAACGTGTTGCTTCACGCGTTCTGTCAGACAGAAGTTCCCCGCTAACGATCGCATTTCGAAATGTGAGAAGCGAAATGAATAAACGAAAAAGTACCATGTGGTCTTTTCAATATTAAAATTGATTACCAGCTTGTGCACCCAACCTCGTCAAAAATATCAATCTGGATGTACCGATTACTCCAATTTTGTTTGATGAAATCCGGAACTTTCCGGAATCTAAACAACGTTGATCTCAATATTGGGAATTTCACAGGAAGAAAAGATCAAGTCAAAGAGCTAATAAGTAGCAATTTTCTTTCAATGTTGGTTTAATAATCCGTTCTAAAAGCTTATAACTGGCGCTTATTCACAAACAGCATCAAATAAATAGAAAATCAATCTGCTCATTTTGACGATGATTCATACCACGTAAATAAACAAACTGTTGCTCGTTCACAAACACACACACACCATGTGTTTATTGTCCGAGATGAGGGCATTCCAGCACAAAAGTGCTCTATTCACCTTTTGTTTGGATGCGAATTGTCCCCGGCCGGATGTGAAATCGCACCATGCATGTGAACAGGTCCGGAGAGACCGAAGTGAGAATTAACGACATGAAACTCATTCAAGCAGAAAACGTTATTACAAAAATCCATAGTCACTGTTTTACTTTGAATGGAATATTTGTGAATTCTTTGTGTCCTAATGCATCAGACTGGTGGTAAACAAGAAGACCTAGGAAGAGTTTAGTAATCAAATAACTCATTTGTGTTCATTGATGGATCTTATTTTCATTGTTTTATTATTCGTCTAGTCTGAGTGTAAATTAAATTATTGTATCCATGTAGCAAAAGTTAATTAATTGTAAGACTTCGATAAGGATGCCCTCTGGTGCATTGTTCCTCCCGTAGTCTTGCAGAAGCACATCCATCATCAGAAATATTCATCCACTCGTAAGACATGATGATGACTGTAGAAAGCCACTAATAGCACTGATTGCAAAGCCAGCTGTCTTTATTACCCGGAAATTTCGCTCATATGAACTATTGTTTCGGGTTCGTCGTCATAGTGAACGATAATTTGATGGTGGGTTTCTAACTTAAGGGGCTATACAAATACTTCCTCAGTTAAACAGAACGTTTCTCGGACAGTGGACATTAATCAGATGGCCATTGTGACCCAAAAGCTACCGTATGAGCCTGGCTAACCAATAATCAGAAGCAATCAAGACTAAATTCACATGCATTTGATATTGAACGACTGTAGCAATCGTTTTTTAAGGTTTTTCATTTAATTACAAAAAAATTCACGAACATGAGGTCTGTACATTGTACACTGTACCGCCAATCCGAACGGGGGTAAAAGTGCACGTCCAGGTAGGGACAAGAAGATTGTACGCATTGATGCTGAGTCCCGTTATAGGCAAAAAGGTGCTCAGTCCTCTTTGCACACTTTCATAAACATTATTAGATACGTCATTCTAAATTGATTCCTCTATTTATAAATAGTTTACCGTACTCTACATCTTGCACGAACAAATGAAAATCCTTTTCCTTTCCTAAAACCGCATCAACAAATTTTGATAAATCTTCCTTTTTGTGGAGAAAAGTGAGCAAAAGATCTTGTGATTAATGTACAAAAATATTCACACGAATTTCTTATTGGCAGAAAACTGTCGTTTGTACATGGGTGGCATTTTCTGCGATAACTGCAGTGTTGATAACCCATAAAAATCAATGGATGACCATTTCTTGCTTTCCCAGATTCATCAACGCTTTTGCTCAACCGGATATTCAACCCATGGGTCTGAACTACAAAAAGCAGCTGTCGTGCAAAAGGCCATTTCATTGACTTTGGAGTTTGTAGCGTTTTTTTTGAGAATTCCGCGGCTCGAGGGGGAAAAAGTTTGTAAACTCTACCCTCCGACGGGTGTTTACAGACTTGTATGAAATGTGACCTATCGTTTGTAAACACATAAGAAAGACCCTAGCTCTGAAGAGTAAGAGCCAATGCATAAATGATAACATGAGAGAGGTAGGCAATTAACCAGAACTCAAGAAGTGCTTCAAACTAGATTTTCCGGGGGAATCAGCAACCAGAAGAATGGATTTAGGCTGAACAAGGTATAAATTTATCACTGAAGAACAAAGTTGCTTTCTTGTAAACACTACTACAATACTACAGAGTAGGACCTTGGAAATATCAAGAAGTTGTGAAGAGGTGAAAATCGCTTTGCGAAAAAGAACAAACAGAAACAAAAGGTCAAGGAAAAAGATTGTCAATGAAGAAAAGAAAAAGATGACAGGTGACAATAAACCTGATGGACGCCAGATTTTACTGAAATAATTGTCGTGCATGATCAGTTTCTCCAGAACGCCATCATGCCAAACTAGGTGAACGCCTCACCAGACCAGCAATAATTGCCATGGATGTTACCAGCTAAGACTCGAACGCGTGATTTGCATACCAACAGGTCGCTGATAAAGTAAAATCAATAGACGTCATTTTGTTATGTGTTGAAAAGTTCCATGCGTTCCAGAGGGGTTGAGAATATAGAGGATACTCCCATTTCGTCAGTAGTGTTCGACCTAGACCAAGATGAGTTAAAACCTAACTAAGGACAATAAAATAATTTTTATTTACAACAAACTAACAAACATATATTATTATTATTAAATCTTATTTATTGCAACTACTCCGGGTTGTGAAAGAATTTCATTTGGTTATTCAATAGAGTTGCTATGATCGATTATATATTGAATTAAATAATCCCTCATAACCAATAACCGAGAGGGCGTTTTTGTGGAAATTACTTGAGATAACTCTTGAGTCACTCCCATTAGAATATGTTGCGTTTTCATACTTAATAAAGTTGGCGATGTTATATTGGAATTATTTTAACTTGGCGACCAAACTCAGGCACGGTTAATTGACAAGAGAAAAATTATTGGCCATATCAAAGCATTATTATAGGTGATAAGTGTAATGAAACTAAACTTTCTCAGAAGGAAAAATATTTTAGTGCATCATAATCGGCTGGTACTACATTTGTATTCTGCTGTCGAGATTATTGCCGACTATTTTTTACTGTATCCGTACATCGCAAAAGTGCGATGCGGGTGTTTGAGGCAAACGCCCACATTGTTAAGTTTTCTTCTTGGCTGCCACTGCGGGGGAAAAAACAGTTACTGCTGAAGTAGACGAGCGTCATCCAGCAAGTGGCACAAAGCTTGAAGGTTGCGAAAACCACTCCAGTAAATCAAATTTTACCGTCAAAATGTGTTGGAGCTCAATAACAGAAAACGGACCGATTGAAAGTGACAAATATCTCACCACGATTCTTCGTGGTTCTCGGAAATTATGCTAATCAGTAGCTGTTATGAACGATGAAATCACCTCACCTAGTTCAAAATGAGGTGTGAGATATTTTTAGAAGTCAATTCGGTAGTAGCTTTTAACACATTATTACCACAATATTTGTGGGTGCAAATTTACCAAATCGTAAATAATGAAACTAAAAGCACTAGATTGTGTCTATCAATGAACCAAGCAGTTGAGCAATTCTGTGGAAATGTTCTCCTAGTCAATAAGTAGACTTGCTAGATATGACAAACTAGAATTACGATAAGAAGAGTCACGTGCAAACATAAGTTTTACTAATGAGCGTGTTGGTGATGCAGATACATCTTTTGAAAATTTGTTGCGTAATGGGTGTTGTACGTCTGAGAGTATTTTGGCAGTGAAATTTTCACCTGTTTACAGATATCTGCCCACAATATAATCCGCGAGTTTATNACTAGTAAATAAATGTCTTTCTTCAACATACCGGGACGATCACTGGGGAACATTACAACCAGTGTGGGGGCACGCATGTATTCATAAACCTAATAATCAGCCTATGGGGAACAGAAGATGAAAGCTTTCTTACTTTACAGAATGTGTTTTGAAGATGCAGTGACCATGATAAATTGGGTGACTATGTGACTCAAAGGTACTTTCTATTGTTGATCTCGGTTACTGATTGGCAGAGAGGGTGGATACCTATCTATGAGGGCTGAATATGGTATATTGACCAAGTGGAGAAACAGAACATCCTGACATTTAGGGGCATTCAATGAGACGAAACGGGACAAGGACCAAGTAAAAACGTCATTCAGCTGGTTTGAATTGCTGAAGCCTCTTCATGGGTGAATGCTTTGCAACCTAAAACAACGTCATCTGCTAATAAATGCAGGAGAAACAGAAAACTGTTTGACATACATTGAAAACGAAGATGGAGAAAACACTGCACTTGCAGAACAACGGAAGCAACTGAGCGAGTGGAAGAGTTGTTGCCGCTGATGCATGTAAACTGCCTTCTTTTTGTAAAATAATCTCGGATCAATCTTCTAACGTTTGGATTAGCACCACTTTCGGTAATCAGGTT
Organism: Echinostoma caproni; assembly: GCA_900618425.1. NCBI lineage: Eukaryota > Metazoa > Platyhelminthes > Trematoda > Plagiorchiida > Echinostomatidae > Echinostoma > Echinostoma caproni. Next base: position 32,152 of record UZAN01040197.1, read on the forward strand.
GAACAATACCGATCAATCAGTATCGTAGTCTAAGAACACCATTCTGATGGTCTTACTTTTCTTATATAGTGCTCAAATAATTGAAAGAACAAAGTATGCAACGACATCAAGTGTTGAGCACGAAGAACGATATGCCAGTTGATCTATGTCTTCTTCCGCAAACTCGGTGACAACCCACAGTAACAGGCATCTTTCAAATAATTTGAACATGACTGACGTGCAGGCGATGGGAGGATACTTCCCAGGTTCCTTTTTGCGAACGGGAGTTATCTGGACCAGTCTCCAAATATCGGGGAGTTTTCCACTTATCAGACAGTCATTAAATATTTTAGACTATGGGGCTGAAAGATTGTCTGCACATACCTCGAGTGCCACGGGTGCTAGTTCATCCGAACCAGATGCTTTATTCATCTTTATTTTCAGTAGCTGTTGAAGGACCGTGGCGGGCTCGATAGTTGGTGTTGGCAAAGAGCTGACTAAGTTTGGCAGAGCAAGACACTGTGAAGGTGGACTAAACTTTCAACGTCGACAGTTTTTCTTTTGTGTTTATGACTACTACCACACAGGCGGTTGATAGCTCTCCACATGCAACGACAACTAGAGTTTCCCAGGCTAATGTCGATGTACAGTTTGCGCAACCGATTTATTTCAGATTTGATCGAAATTGTTATCCACTTGACATGGGTTCTTTGTCCAACTTTAAAGGCCTGTTATTTCCGCCTGCGTAGCTAATTTAGTAGCGTGATTAATGTCTTTATGGATGAGGACCGTCTCGAGTGGGCAACACTGGGTAGAACAGAAATTAAGGTAGTCCGTAAAATGTTCACAGAGGACAGAAGGGTTCTGATCGGGAAACGTCGAAAAATCTGTGGCGGCAACCAGGGATTCTAGCCTTTCTAGGTTCTCGGATGAAAAATGTTTTGACTCACTATCTTGGAAGGCGTTCTTAAAAACGGGTATCGGTTAGTTTGGCTGCATACAGTGGGACATACTTTCAAGATACAGTGATGTGAACTGCTCAGAGGAGCACATTTCTAAAATTGCGGTCTGTTTGTAAAAACGAAATTTAATTGTGAATTCAGTCTGGTAGGAAAATGTACTAAATTTTGTAAGCCCATTGTTTCGAGGAAGGTAACATCATGTTTGCTAAAATCACCAACAAATACACACCAAAGTCGCTTGTTGTTGATATGATCGAGGTAGAAAAAAATATCAGAAAACCTTTTTATGTCAGCCGCTGATACCGTAGGTGAGAGGTAAAGGTTTCCAAGAAGGCTGGAATGAAATCCACTCAATAAAACGGTGCTTACATTCGTGGTAACTGAATTTATCCGTTGAGCAGTTGTAGATAACGGCTTTTGATTTACTTTCGCTGTCAATAACGCAACTTGCAACGCCGCCACGTTTTCAGACACTCGTGGAACGGTCAATCCGATACAAGTTATATCAATCCAATAGTACAATTTAACTGGGGATTTCTTCGTGCAGCCACGATTCCTGTAGCATAATAATCCCCAGGTATTTTTACTCCTTTTTAGTTTGATGTCTGCTACCTCGACTTTTTCCAAGAGAGAACGAATATTGCTTGTTAAAATCAGAGGAATTGGCATTGGACTGGTACCGCACTGTCTGAGACCGACTTGCCATCCTGCGCGTTGTTTTCTCCCGCTGCCACCTTGTGCTTTGACAATCCGTTTGAACCTATTTCTCACATTGTTGGAATATATCACAAAAGGTGCAGTTCGCGCGATAACACATAAAGATTTCATAAACGTGCTCGTTCAGGATAGCATTTGATGTCCTTGAAATTGATAACGATGCCATTTAATGACGAATAAATCCACACACAAAAAACGCAATAAGAGAAAATTAAATAATCGGAACTGTTGAGATCAAGACGGAAAAGGCAAAAAATGGTTTGAATCGTTTTCGCTATGAGAAAAACTATGATCGCCCGGGGGAGTGACTTGTTCCTAAAGGCGTAAAAGTGAGCTCATTAGAGGTGAATAACAAAGATTATAACATATATAATTGGTAAAATGCAGATATGTATGACCTCTTGAAGAACATACGGGGGTCTCTAAGGGAAAATAACAGAATGCGAGGTCCATTCAAGTAGATGAAGTAGAGACTATATTGTAGTTAAGACCGCGAAACTCGATTGAAGGAATGTGCAATGATATGTGATACTGAGCTTGTACAGCAGTTTGTTGTTCCGCGTGTGAATTACGAAAAGTTATTTTATAAACCAACCACTTGGTTTCTACCACCGACCCAAATCGGCAACTATTACATTCTAACAATTTACCTCACACTTCAAGCGTTCAGCTGCCCCCTTGAAAATAGTATAAAAACGTCAGTTGACCTCTTTGGTTATATGCTATCATAACAACGCGCCGCAACCTGTTCATCTGGACAAGACAGAAAGTCCAAATGTCCAAATCTTTTGCACACCATTGTTTGTTAAACAGTGGTAGAAAGCAACCCCACAGTCACCAGGGCTTATTATTCACGACAGATTATCGATAATCTCTATGTTGATATAAGGAATAACGAGACCTTTATTGTTCCACTAGATAGCGCTACCGTATAATAGTAAACTAGTGTACCTCACCCAAGCAAGGGCTTTATGAAGAGGCTTATTATTAGAGTCTTATCGATAATAAGAGTAACCGCTGATCGAGCTCTAAATGATCTTACGCCTGCTAGTATAGAGGTAATCCATTGTCGGGGTAAATCCCTTAAAATCAGTATTTCATTTAACCTGCAACTTTGATTATAGGTCTTTTTTCTTTTGATAAAAATTGAACCAAAGTGTATTTTTATCATTTACATAATCACTTTGTTTGGTGAACGTATACTTTTTTCCTAAACGTTTACTTAGGATGAAAGACATCTGTTTATTACGGTTACTTCAGGTCAACGGATTACGATTGGGCTTCATTCCCGCAGACTGTTTTAACTTGTTTCGGGGTGCATCTGGGTTGCATATTTCTGAATAACATCCTTGAAATCCAATCCCGGCAAACTAATTTCATGCCTCTAAATTTTTCGCAACCGAGCACTCATTCACAGACTGAATTCACTGACATTTTAAATACTAGAGTGGAGAGAAGGGAATTCTAAAGCAGTTAGATGATCCGACGAATGATTCCCATAAATGATGTATTAAGACACTTGCGTATTGATAGTTGCCTCGGCAAATCTATTATTGTTTGACATTGTCTGAATAATAGCAACTTCTCCAAATAACTGATGCTTTCCTTTACCTTAAAAGGCATTCTGTTGGGACGATCATTGCTATTCGTCCCAGAGATAAGCCTGACAGCATAATTGCTAATTCTGTGGAAAAAAATCTAAACAATTTACAATACACTCGCCCTAATTAGGGTCATCTTGGATCACCACTAATCTCGCGGAGATTAATCAATAATATTGCGTCTTAGGGCACTATTCACTGTTTCCTTCCGTCTGGTCCACGGCCAATGACCGGTTGAACTTTGCTCACTGTGCAATTGACTGGTACAATTTTGTTCTTACATTGAACGATGTTATTTTGAGTAACATGTCAGCATCACAGTAAAACTTATAGATTGACTTGTGACTTGTGTTCAACGCCATTAAAAACCCGTGCTGCTGAAGCCATGTTTTCTCTCGCGTGTTTGAGAGACCTGAGAGATCGTTAGCCGACCGCGCGTCCCGTGTTTCGCCTGGGTGGCTTCCGCTCCTAGAACTATCATTCGTTCACGGACCTGATGCTAGTCCACTTTACTCATATTCCCGTGTGCTACTAGTATTTCTGTGCTATATCTTGTGTTCTTTGCATTTGTGGTGTTCATCTGTGATATAGTGCTGCGCGACATAAGAGTAGGCAAAAGATATAAGCGGCGTAAAACATAACACATTCCGTGCACGGAATACAAAAATGGTGATTGCACTGAACGTTATGCTACCCGTGCGATCCTATACTTGCAAACCTGATGAAATGAAGAAAAAAAAATTAGGAAGCCGGAATAAACCGAATATCACGCTCATTTTCTTGTGTGCATTGTTTGGTCTGTGGAGTTATTAGAACCCTGTGCTCAGTCGGGTAGATAATCCCGTGATCCAATTAGCCAGCTGAATGTTTGCACCTACGACATGTCCGATAATGATGTTCGGACGCATCAGACAGTGATTGTTGCCGTCCACGTGTCAGTTTGCGTTAGTCAAGCAGAGCCTGACAGAGCGAAAACAAATGCTGGGCAAATGGCAACTCGTAAATTGTCGAACACATTTTGTTGTAAATTTTTCACTTGAAAACAATTGTTTTTTCGTCATTAAAGAAATCAAAAAGCATTCTGGAACTAGTATTGCTTTAGAAGATACTGATTTATCTGTGACCATGATGTTTAGGCAACTGGGATCAGTACTTCTATCCTATTTCTGTATTCTTCAAAAATAATTCCACAGTTTTACTTCCGTGCACTACATGGCTATAAGATTTGAAAGTTCAATTATTCACGCCGAAGAAAGAATATAATGAATGCACTCGATGTCAGCATGAATTTCGCAGTGTAAATGATGAAGGAAACATGAACTAAAAAATAACGAGGCCCTTTGCAGATGCTTCGATCATATCAGGTACACAAACGACAATATTCGGGTAGTTCATCGAGTTTCGAATGCTTTTTCAAGGCTCCAAAGGCTGATAGGAAGACGAACAAGGTCAAATGCTTACAACTCGCTTGAAAGCATGGACTGTACCATGTAGTTTACTGACAAACGATCTACTCGCCTGGTCAAAGAT
>UZAN01040197.1:42989-64504 GCA_900618425.1 Echinostoma caproni
ATCGACAAAACTGACGCTTTATTTGCCCGGTACATGACGAAATTTACCATAAGATCAGGATCCAAATCCTCTATTACTACAACCTAACAAGCAATCAGGTTTGAATGTTTACAACTGATTCATAACCCTGGAAACGGGTGCTAAAATCCTCGATTTGAGGTGCACGGTTCACGCTCCTAAAAATGTGATGTGCTTTATCATATATAGGCGAAATTAAAATAGGTTTGATCATTCCCCCCATTTCATTTTGCTAATAAAATAACTCAAACTGAGTATTTTATTTGCATAGTGTTCATAAAAGAAAGGTTGATGAAAAGCTCGCAGACAATGCCCATTTTTGTTTGCAATATTTTACTGGTGCTTCCCAGATTTTCCTCTAAAAATCATCAAACACAAATGAATTTTCGTTATATTTTTTACGAATTCGCGACACTGTCAGTCTGTGAATTCCTCTGGTGTGGACGTTTCAGTTCAAAATGTATGCTTCATGTTTAGATCAACCATGCTAGATATTACCTATCAAATTCTCCAAAACTGTGCATCAAGTAGTTGGAGAACGGATATGCTTTTTCGGATCGCTTCAATTTACTCTGCTCATTGGCAAACCTATGTTTGATTAGGTTGATATCAGTATGCATCCGAAAACCCGATGTACCAATTATGGCAAGATTGCGGCAGATAAAACTGTTCCGATGATGTTTCGGCATTCGTATACTCCCTCCTCTCCCTTTTCTATCCCTTTGGTTGCCTGTGAAAGTTGCGTGCTTTGCAGTCAATGTCCACACTTGTTGCATAGCCTACAAAACGAGTCCGTTGGAAGATAATTATCAACCGCCGTGTTTTGCTCTATCCACATGTAAATGAAATTCACAATTTGTTTAGAAAAGCATAAACTGAATGAGTCAACTTTGTTTTCATTTAAAACTTCTGGTAATTAATAACTGAATGGTTTAAATTTGTTTTTTATAATTGTGCTGCAATTTGCAAGAGTTCTCTGCTTGAATTTAGATAAATTCTAACTCTTTAGGAGATATAAGAATACTCATAATTCATGATACCTCATTCATCACCATTTGAGCAGCCTGTCAATTTTCATCTAAAATTGGGTCTAAATCGTCCNCCAGATGCTGAGAAATGAAGTGTTCATGAATGAAAGATGAAGCATCGTGATCACAGGATGTGTTTAATTCAAATTTTTCGCGGTGATCTCATCACGTTTCGTTAAAAAGTGACATCCTTGAGGACAATCGGACATAGGAGGAAGAGAAATCAAATAAAACAGAAGCCGAAGATCACAAAACGAACTGGATAGGGCATAGGAACAGGAGGCGTGATCATTACAAGTGGGGACAGTCACTTTAGAGTATTGTGTTTGGATTAAATCGTTCGAATTTTCACGGGCTCTAGGAAATCTCGATGGGCTTGGATGTGAGTTTCACTTCTTGGAGAATCCCTAATTCCCCGCTGTTTCAATGCATTTTATTCACGGTGGAAATATTTGTGATAACCGAAAAGGAGTGGTTGACAGCTCGTTCGTTATGTTGGGGAGTAGCAGCAGTTCGTAACTTTTGCGTCCTTGTAAATACTTCAATTGTGAATAATCGGATCCCGGGTGAGTGTTTCCCTCTTTTGGCCAGTCACATGTAGCACAGTGGCGCGAGACTGACCACAGATTCGATCCTCTTGCACAGGTCGGGATTTTAACGTCGAATGTTACTACGAGACAGTTGAATTCAACATATCTTGTGATCAGGATGCTTCGTAATGCTCTCAAGAGAACGTAAATAGGGACTGTTTGCAAAACCACTGTGCTGTTTCAAGAATTTCAGCTCCAGTTATTCTGTATATAAGCATACAAATATCGGATGGAAGACGGATCTATTCGCATGAAATCCTAGACAATAGACCAAAAGTGCTAATCGAATGTCGAATCAATCAGCATACTGTACCAAAAACCAAAGGTGTTGAATTTTGATATGATAAATTCTGTTTTTTTTATTTACAGAACAACACTCAGTGGTTCTGGAGCAACCGGGTGATAAACGCTACTGATGGCCGAAGTGATTACTATATATGATGTTCAATGATTGGGAAATCTATCCAAGCCCTTTAACTTCCGTTGCCAACAGATGATCATGCCAACAGTGAGATGTTTACTCAGTTAGATCATAAGCACGTGTGAACACGCAGAGACTCAGCCTCACACAAAATGAGCTGTACCACCTAACCCCCAAAACGACTGAACATGTTTATGACCATATAGAAGCATTCGATCGCTCATAAATAAATGAGCTTGAACTCAATCACCGGGGCCAGTCCGCTCAGTTCAGTGTGTGTGGGACACAATCGTTTGTTGATACGTCGCATGTATGGTGGATATCCGTTGATTTTGAATCTTTAGAAAGATGAGCAACTGCACAATGGTGTTCCCACGGTGCATGACACGTCATTGCATCAAAAAAACAAGTTAAAATAATTGTTAAGGCTTGGTAATAATAAAATTCGCTTGCATATAGCACCGGTTTTGGTTGCCAGTCATGAGTCCATTCCTTACTCAAGGAAACCTGTATTGTACAAAACATGTTTTGGAATCCCGTTTGAACAGTAGAAAAATTCACTTCAACTTTTGTTCAATATGACGTTCTTCAACGATCCCATTGAATCCGTCTCATTCAGTTGATCCATTACAAAATGTAAATTCTTTTCACTTCCTTCTGTATTTGTTGAGTATACAAATGCATAGCCAACTTTCATGAAGGGGGCCACGGCCATACAACGGTGCGTAGTAAAATACAGAAATGCAGAAGATGGTTATCGGTGGTGCGGTTAGAACCAGGGACTTCTGGGTCACTATTTTGATCAACTTATCCATCCAATCACCACCGCTCAAACAGTCAATGGATGAGAACCGTTATCCTACCGTTCAAGGTTCATTTTCGATGTCAACCTCCTTTGGAGTGACCAGATTTCATTTTATTTTGAGGTTCACTGGAAGTCGTCCGAAGCTATTTTTCTATGCACCAAACGCTAAACCGAATCGAAGAAATTCCGAAACTGACTCCCCTCACTTTTTTGGTATGAGTTCACGGTACGGGACAGTACTAAACATTTTATGTTAAATAGTGTCAGTGATGTAGAAACTTCAGAAGTCAGAGTCGACCATCCATTGAAGGTGCAGCAAGCAGTTTCGTCATAGAGTTCGATGCTTTGATATCCTAGCGATTCACAATAAAATGGTGAGGGTGATTACTCTCTATCAACCAATCATTATATTGAACGCTAAGACATCTTAGCCACGTTTGGTGCCGGTATTAGCATGAAACCCACTTCCAGAACATCAAATCCTACTAATGATTTATCAATGGAAACTAATTTACCCCTATTGCAAATGAGATGTTTGCGTCATATCTATAAGCAGGTAAATCAAAGAGAAACATGTGTTCGCAGATATCGAAGAGGGGGCCTCGCCCGCGGTTGAACTTTATTGAGGTGTTCCGCCTTCCCTCAACAAGTTCACGATCGACTTACAAAAGAGGTTTCCTGTCATAAACCAACCATAGCGGAAAGCGGTAGGAGTTTGTCATCACAAACCCATTCTTTATCCCCAAAATAATGTGTGTAGCCGCTTACATTCTTCTGATTCGCAGCCTTGGTTATCTCATAGATGCTCGGATAAATGAACATGCACGTCCATATGATTGTGTTCATGAAAAACCTCGGACCATTCACGTTTCAAGGTGCATAACTGGTACAAACACCTTTGCAAATTGTGCATCAACAATTTTGGTTATTTCAATTCAAATTAAGGATTAGATAGATATTTTCTATTATTCATTCCGCGTGATGCAGTTATCCAAGTTTTGCATCTTATCGTGAACAATTTCTTGTTGCACAAATTTCTAAGGAAAACTCGAAAACACACTAGGTTGATCCGGTCGAAATGTGTGAAATGCCCTTAATTGAGAAATCCGGGAATTCCAATCCATAGATTTGTAGGTGAAAATAGAACTCTACTTCAAAGCGATTGTGAGTAGATTCTTTCGACGAAAATCATCGGTTCCTTTTGAAATAACATTCGATCCAACGAGTACTGCTCACGAGATATGAATGAAAAAAGTAAAACAAATAAGTTGGATTTTTGGAAACTACTTACAATAACCCATTTTTGTCGGTCATGTTGTTGGTCATGTTTATGTTTCTGTCTGGCAGATAGGTTCGGAGTTTTGGTTGACTGGAAACCAATGGGGTCAATTTGATTTCGTAAATGCCTGTTCAAGCACCTGATTGTCAAAGATATTAGTAAAAAATGTCAATGATAGATATGAAAACAAAACCCAAAAGGATTTAGCTATGGATTAGCATGAAGGATGAGTTGCATGGGTTTCAGGAAGGGGAAAGCGGTCAATAAAAGTGCTGCCCGAGAGTAAAATCAGTACCCCTGAATTAAAACCAGACTATAACTACAGGTTGCCAAGAGAATTCGGGAGCATCCACTTTCTTTTTGGTGACCAGTTTACTTCGCGCAAAGGCTCCACTTCTACAAAGATTGGAGTTACTAACCTACCAGGGTCCATTGCACACGGTATTTTTATTGGGAGGAGCCATCCATTACAGTAGACTTGCTAGTTAGGAATAAAATATAAACCAGAAATGTACTCTACCAACTCTTGGTTACATCGACAGTCAAATTCTGCCGACTGATCCAGCGTAATGCAATAAGCTTCAAGTAGTGTGGCTATTGTTCGCGTTGTGGTTTTATACTCAGAATTTTTATCGGCATGAACAAATTACACGAATTTATAAGCAAGAAGATTCGAGTGCCACAATGCCTATATTTATTCGTTTATAACCAAACGACCAAACGACCTAAAAGCCATTGAAGTGTTTTTTGCAACTCTGAAAAGAAAACAAAAAATATCAGAGTTTTGAACACTAATTTACAAAAACTGCAGCGAAAGGTACGATTAAATTGTATAATACTGTCCTGATGAACCAGTTCATTTTTGGGGTATGACATTATGGAGAGAGGGATAATACTTGTGGTAGCTGGATAGCATAGAAAGAATAGAATTGGATAAACCGGAAATTACACAAAGGAAAGTATGTTACAAGACACGAAAATGGGTAAATCAAAGTAACGCGGGAGTGTCCAGAACGCGACAGAGAAGGAGAGAACCGACATATACATAGTTGCTTCTTTGTGCATCCGTCAAGTTCTTAAATTGGGTCAGACATAGTCGTTGAGCCGTTCAGCCGTTCAGCCGTGATAGGATAAGTGTCAGGGAACTTAGACGTTTAAATGTTAGTCCGTGTTATAGCATTTTAACAGTTCACAGATCCGTCAAGACGATAAAAGAGGTCAGCGCTAACCAGATGGTTAGACTAGAAATGTGTGCTTTATTGTGCAAAACAACAAAGGTTATATACATGGATGTAGCTCTAAAACGGAAAAATAAGTGTTTTCTTTATAAAGCACTTACTAACACATTATATATCTACTGTTTTGATTGCGATAGAAACATACATACGCCTCAGAAGAAAGAACAGAAAACAGGACAGCGTGTGTCGTCAAAAGATAGATAGAATGCAGGGCTTGTGCTGTGTCCAGGATTACAACAGCTAACGCAAACGTACCGGAATTTAGTCGGTAAATCTGCCGATTCAAGCAACTTGAAGGGTTTGGATACACTTCGGAAATCGACAACTTGGATTATTTTTCTGTTGTTAGTAAGGTCCATCGAATCCACTAAAAACTAATCATTTTAGTCAATGGTAAAATGAGGCACCTTGAAATCGACTATACACACTCCCACTCCGTACAGTGGTTCACTCGTCTATTGTTAGTAGCCCCCATAGATCAACTCTCTTATTTATCTGTATTCAGTGAATAAAACAGACCGGTACAGAATAAATCAATAAAATGATCACCATTAGAAATATTAGTGAAGATTCTATGGAACAAATCTGCTTTAGTTATCAAAGCAGCCCGAATATAGCCGTCGTTCAATGTCACTCGTCGCACCAGGTAAGTGGTCACAAAAGATCGGTTGTGGCATATCACGCAGTATGAACTGAAATACTCTGAGAAAAGTACAAAACTTTGGTCGAGATGGAACCATTTATTACGCACAGAAACAAACACCGGACGAATGATGACAAAAATGAGACAAACAATCACAATGACCAACCAATGTTCCAATAATTCCATCCACTAAAAATGATTTTGGGTATTGGAAAAGCTATACATGGTAAAGGCGAGTAACCCGGAGACATTCTAACAGGTGTTTGTCAAATGTAGTTCCATTCGACTATCCGTGTGCGCACTGTACTTACACACAAACACACACGAAGGCAAAACACTGGCAAACATAATGGAAAACAAGTTGAAAAAGCGGAGAAACTCAAACGGAATTCTAATCGCTCTTTTCCGGTGTCGTGGTGAATTTAAATGTATTCGCCGTCTTCTCGCACCCGCACTCGCTCGTTCCCCGACTGGCTTTATTTGTCGCTCTGGACAGAGTACATTCCGCTCACGTTTGTCACAGTCAAACCGACTAGAACAGAGTATGTACACATCTGTGCTGGCGAACTAGTCGGGCAATTTATGGGCGCTTTTTCTCCCTTTTCGCTTGAAGCGAAGCGGACTGGAGTGGCTTTTGTGAAAATATTTTGTTGGTACTTGGTTTGGCATAGTATGTATTCGGATTCGGTGTCTGTAGCTACGACCAATAGGACAACGTAGTCGAATTTGTCCAAAAGCCTACCTCTCCCTCCTCTCGACCTCAACATGAGGAAGGAAGGATGACGATGATGATGATGCTGATTAGGAGAGGAGTAAACAGACATATTGGTAGTTTGTGCAAGATTATTTGAGACATCGAGGTCTTGTTAAAGCGCCGCCTGTGAACCACTGCACCTGTTTGAGAAGATGAGGTTCGGGTTTTCAATAGATGGGTCGGTTGTCTATCGCTATTCAAATAGATGATTCGAAGAAGCGAATATGGGAAAATATTGGAAGAATGGGACATAGCGAGTTTTTCCAGATTCACCCTTCCCCTACCAACACCCCACCACCACCACCACCACCATTATCGCTCATGCACTGGCAAAGTCATTCATCTCTACCCCATGGAATGCTTCCAACCGATCCGCCCCTTTGTGCCAGGGACCGCCCGTGGTCAAACCAACCCATCGTTTGCATATCAGATCAGATAGAATCAAATGAAAATACCTACGTGTGTGTACTTGTGTGTGAGTGCGTGCGCGCGCGCGCGCGTGCGTCAGTTGCACTTGTGCGTCTGCACACTTCGTTCGAGCTTCTCTCTCGGTGAGTTTGTGTGCCTGTCTGTATTCTTCTTGTCTGCATACAATCTATTCTCCAAAACAGGCTGGGAAACTATTTTCAGGTGTTTCGAATTTATGACTTGAATTTTGCTATCCGACCATTGTTGTTGATTCCTTTGTACCACTTATTCCAAGCATATCATCCAACTGATTCACATCTCGCTCTGCGTCTAGCCAGACAAACGCGGACCAAGTTAACTCCACTATTTTAGAGAAGCAAAAGAATGCTGAAATTAAATGCAAATTGATTTAGCGAAAATTTCAGCAAATAGTTCATATCAAGCAGAAAATTTTGTTATTAAACCAAATTCAGCCGAGTTGAATACACACCGTATAAAATAAAACTGCCGCATTGGATGTACACATTGCTCCATGTCTCCTGATATCTTCCTCCTGCACTTGGAGGGTTCTCGTATTCTCCGGCCGCTCTTATATCATAGGAAAACCTCCATAAGATACTATGTTCGTGTAAAATAACTCAATCTGGCTGAACAATTACTTTGTATTACAATGTTCATGTATTTGTTTGATAGCCTCTTTCCTCCGCCTCCGCTCAAGCAAACGTCGTTCAGAAGAGTTCAGTTCAGCTCCAGAAAACTGGCACACAGTGGACCGTTGCTCACATCACTCAAGCAATAAGCCATACGCATATGCATTCGAGTGATAGAGACCAACAGTTGACTGTTACATTACCACGTGCACATGATTTAGGATATAAACACTCCAAGTGGAAGATGAAAATTATTGACTTTGTAAGTAACTTAAATCTTGAAGCATTTCGTCTGTTTGAAACTGTGTTTAACAATACCGATCAAATGCCCAGACAGCCAACTAAACTCGTCGAGTGTTGTTCGGATTACGTTACTGTTTGGTCTTAACACAACATGATTAGGTAACACAAGTTGGGAACAACTACTGAGCTCAATTGCCCATTTTCCGAACTCGTTGATCCTTACCAGACATCCTAACGCGACACTAACGTTAATTTATACCGTAGTAAAACAGGCGTTGCTCATCCAAGGTTCACGCAAATCGCTTGCCTGATTGTATACTCACTCACGTGTGCCCGTGATGCATTTTACATATGTTTCAACTTCCACAATCGACCATCTAGATCTAAGGTTATCGCCCGAAACGGTTTGTTTAGGATATCTAGCTGGCACAATCCTGGAATACCTGGCAAACATCTGCCAACAAAAGACTCTATCAAGCATTTACAGTGTCGGTTTATGACTCCTAATGAACTAAACTGAGTAGAATGTGTTTAGATCCACCATGACCAGATTTTCCCCATCTCGACCAACAGTAGATTAACTTTTCGGATTTTCATCGACCACAAACAATCCGGATGTGTGATGAGGAATCAGTGCTGAGGTTATCCAGTTGAACAGTTTAATCCCTTGTTCATATAAATAACACCATTTGGCTCATTATCTACGATTCCCGTAGGTTGCATCAATACACAATACACTACGCGAAGCACGTGACACCCGATAATGAATTATCTTATTCCATTTAACCGTAGGAGGGCATCATATCCAACACTGAAGAGCTTTTCTCTCCGTATGATTTCATGTCTGCTAGCTTACACTAACACAAATGGATATGGTGTTCGATAAAACCGGCATCAATTCATGTGACATACATGCGGAAAACCTTAGAGTAGGCTTTAAATAAAAACATAGATTGGCACAACTGTCAAAAATATTTTTTTTAATTTTAACCTGCCTATTGTGTTAATTGTTACGCCAATTACCTTTTCCAGTTCTCTCTCAGAGGAACGGAAGGTAATATAAGGAAACAGGGAAGCAGTTACTTATTTCACTGATTAAACGCTACTTTCGAGCAGTAAAAATTTCACTTGTGTTGGAATCAAAAATAATATCTTGCCTAACCGCTCCAAGCAAGCTGCATTTCGTAATAAAGTAAACAAAACAAGTGATTAACAAGGTCTGCATTACTGTCTGGACAACATTCAATGGGCCATAGTCTCTGTCCTTATTTCAATACACCTTCTGAATGAGTCATGTATTCACCAAAATCATTTATCCCTCTCATCTATGCTGGCCTCAACTATGGATAGCCCGTCGCAAAAAGATATTCAGTTAGGAATTTCTCGGATTGTAATTGCGGCGAAGTGACCAGATGCCAAGTTTAATGAAAAGTTCAAATGTTTTAACTACTCCCTTTTTCTATGGTAAGCGGAGCCACTAAATCGCACAATGTATGTCAAGTTGTAGAGATCAGACCTCGTGCAATTACAAAATCAAGTTGTCTGATAAAAAACATGGCGTCCATCATCAGATTTGAAAACCACCCTTGCAAAATAATTGATCACAAGTGGTTTTCTTGTGGCATGCTTAGTTAATATCAACTGACAGATTCACGATGAATTAATTCATGATGAATCCTTCTCGCATATCAACCTTCATCTCTCCGATGCCAAAGATGAACTGAATGTTGTTAGTTTATTTTAGACACTGAATGAATCCCTGAACAAATTTTCTCAAGTTTTCATAAGACAATCCTTTGAGTGGAATGAAATTCATTTGTTTCAAGAAAACTCGAATAATCGATTAGTTAATTAAGTATTTCTGTGTGATGTGCCACGAGGAAAACTTCATTGAACTTGAAGAAACGGCGTATAAGTGCATTGTGTACCACAAAGGTAGATATAAATTTTTCACGCATGGTGTTTGTACCTTTAAATCTGAAGTCATCGGAATTGCGAAGAACTTAGGTATATAAAACGTTTGAATTTATTTAGCACATGAATCGGCATGCTGACTCCTATCGGGAACGAGTGAAGTAAGCAAAAACACGTAGACTCACGTCAACATGGACAGGGATTTGCAATTTCCGTGTCGGTTATTGGCTTACATTCCCTATGAATGTCGGTTGTTCTCATGGTAAACTATTCAGTGATGAATCGAAAACGGAAAATATTTAGTTTTTATCTTCATTTCATGAAAAATTATGTCCACCGAATTCATTTTTCCTGGCCAGTTGAGTAGACTATATGAATACTGTGCTTCACCTTTAGGAGATTTTAGACCACGCCGATGAGATTGAAAGCAACGCTTACACGTCTCACTCATCGTAATTTTTTTATTCCCGTTCTGTAATCAACTTCTTTTATTCTCCATGTATCCGTCCCAGTCACATTTTTTCTCCTTTTCCAAATAGTAAAGTTAATTCATTCTCTAAGTTTATAATATGGATGAAGTTAAACAATTGAAATTTTACAAAATGTTTGGATTTTATCATTTTCTCAAAGCAGTTGATTGAACATAAAATACAGTATTCATGCTTTCGGTAAATAACCTCTGTTTTGAAACCAGTGTAAATACCTCATAGTGTGATTTCATATTGACTGAGTCACTGTCTCCGATGATGACACTTGTTGAAGTTCGTATGTCGATTGTGAAAAGTTCGGTAGCCTCGGTGCCAAACAACAATTTGAACAATTAACCTTGTCTTAGAAGCTCATTCGGTGGACTCCGGTGAATTCTAAGGAAAACCTGTCGGGGCAGTTAGCTGACATGCTAACTGGTGGATGTCGCATGCCTCTGTAAGTTGGATGGGTAAACTCGAATGTGAAAAGATCAGCGCTATCAGTGCGGCCTCGTAGCTCAACTGGTAGAGCATGCGCGTACAAAGCGTAGGCGGCGTCCGTGCTTGGGTTCGCATACCAACGAGGCTACTGAACTTTTCACAATCGATATGCCAACTTCAAATCCGCCAAACAACAACTTGTTGAAGTGACCAATTTAAACTTTTCTTTTCTTTTTCATTTTACTGCCTTTTATTGAATATACAAAGATACAATTATCAGGAAGGGGGAAGCGGCCAATCAGAGGGCTGCCATACAACACACAAATGGGGAAAGTCAGGCGGTGGTGGTGGGATTCGAACACTCGTCCTCCGGGATGATAATTGGTGACGTTACCACCGGGCCACCACCGCCCGAAACTCCACTCCCCTATTCCCCTCTCAACTTTTGATTGGCACCGCTCCAACCTATCCATCTGAGTCTCAGGTGCAATCGTGTGTCAAATGTCGATATACGTTCCATGTCACTTTAATTTAGCAACATCCCATACTCCCTTACGTAGTTTACAGCTGTAAAAGTATTTTATGAAATGGAGCTCAGCGAAACTTAATTTGAAAATAAGGTTCCTGGGCGAGGGAATACGTTGAAGGTTTCCTTTGTGCTGTATCATGATTCACAGTGGTTTGCTTCTCAAACATACGTTACTTAACAGAGGTATTGACTGAAACCGTCTTGATTTCCAACCACGACGAAAACCGTCGACCACGTGGATGTCTAACACAGATATTCCAACTTCGAACCCCGAAATGTCTATTTCACGAATAAGTAGGCATGAACTATTAGACGTATCTCTACTGAACTCAGGACCGACTAATATAATGCAGCAAGTCACTTCCAATTACCCACGGTGCACATTTGAACTGATCGAAATTAACAGACATAAAAGGGTGTTTAATTTTTTGGGTTGACAGTTAATGCTAAATTTTTCAGCAATTTGGCGCTTCTTACTCGTGCACAACTTCGCATTTGCAAAATAGCTTTTTATCGATTGTTTTGTTGTTTCTTCACATTTACAAGTCTCTTTATTCACCAACAGAATGCCATTCGAGAGACAGAAAGAAAAAGTGAGCAATGCGCAGATAGAGAAACAGTTGATCCTCATGTTTCACCAATCCCTAAAATAATTTCTTCCGTGCTGATCCTCACAGCACTACTTTTGGTTTTTCTTCATCTCGAATTGCGCAAAGTGATTTGATAAAATTATCCCCCGAACTTGAAATGTAGTTTGATAAAAGATGATAAGTTGCCAAAGTGTACAAAGCGCAATATTGTAACAGAAAAGGTTTATCGGGTGGACGATCAAACTCGCGAGAAAATTGTGCGTACTTTGAATGGTATAAAGCTAATTCTAAACCCATAGAAAGACAGTGCCTGATTTGGGTTGCTGTTGGTTTATCTTCAACAGTTTCGATTGGACATTAGCGAGCAGTACGCCAATTCTTCGTTCTGGTTGTCTCACCAGATTGGGTTCAACGTTTTGAGCGATATATGTATATATATCGATAAATCCGTAAATAAGTTTTCTTAGTACCTTTTTACGGTCAGCTGCATAAAATATGCCAAACGTTTTTCCTTGCGCTAATTGCCTATGTCCTGTTGCAGAGACTCCATCCTCATTCGTTCGCATTGTTCCTCCTCTATGCACCATCATATACTGCAATATGCAAGTAGTTCCATCCTTTTGAGGCCTGTGTCCCCTGCTAAGAATTATTTCTGATGATTTCTATGGCATGATGCTATTGACAACGCAACCCCTTCTGATACATTAGCATTGATGCTGCTTACACAAATCACGCAGTGCTGTATTTCAGATCCAGGAGATTTAATCGTGTTTTCGCTACTGTCACTTTGTTAGTCTATGTATTCTTCACAAGATTAACTACAGAACACTTTTCAAAAGCATAACCTATCTCGCCAAAATGCGAGAAAACCAGTTCAGTCGAAAAAGCACCTTGGAGTTAAAGATATTTTACAACAAGAACGTTTTCTTGATGCCATTTGTAACAATTGGGCTATTTGATGGCTACAAACGAAGCAGTCAAACCAACACTGAAAATGATTCAGTATTGTTTTGTTTGGACAATTTTGATGGCGGTAATGATATTATTCAAACAATGGCCAACTGTTACTGCAGCTTACGTTGCAACAAACTCAAATATTTTAAAATCAAATGATATAAATTCCCCGAGAAGCCACGAAAGTAATCTAGCCCCTTTACTTTAATCCCACCCCCAATCTACCCGGCATCATCTGCTCTAGAGGAATAGAACGCCTCCTATGCAACCTAGCTTACGAAAGTACTCAAAATGGGCTCTCATGAAATTCTGACAACATCAATATCTCTGTATCTGGGGGGAGGGTGATAAAATACTTGGCACATGACACCCAGTACTATGGAATAAGAAGAGAACATCTGTTACATATAGACTGCCTCCAAACACCCTCAAGTTCAAACAATTGGTCGTGCACTATCTACAAATATCAACCAATGAAGTAAGTCAGATCCAACTTCATACCGATATGCACGCATATTTGCTCCACGCATCACAAATCGGAATACGCGGAGGAGATGCTAAAGGAAACTGCACTAAGTAGGGAGATGATAGAACACACATTTCCTTTTGTGCATAAATAAAAGAGAGTTTCACGAAGCCTGGAGGGTATCAAAAGTAAAGGCTATTTACGTATATGTCCTACTTAGATTGCTAGTGAATTGAAAAAAGACGACCAATCTGGAGAGGCGAGTCGGCGAGTAAGACCGCTTTTACTCGCCGGCTTTCTTTTTTTCCCATCATGTAGGTACAAGGGCTTTCTGCATCCGCGAGCTCCTGAACCATAGCTAAGATAAACAAGCAATAACCCTCAGTGGGATCATTTCGGGCCTTAGCTGGTGTGTGCAGGGACAACTTCTGGCAAATGTGGGTAGGCTCTACTAGCCGCTCGGACATAGACTTAGCCCTGTAGGGGTTCGAAGTGGGTATCTGGATTCTGTCCTTAAAGGACAAGCATTGGTGTGTGCATTATGGTTGTGGATGTGATGGCTGAACCAAATGCGATCCCGGTCAACGTGCGCAGACTTGCCAGATACTTACTTGACCTGGTGTCACCAATTGAGTGACGAGCCCACAACTGATGTAAACTTTCCTCCTTCAAAGTAGTGTGAAAGTAAAGGATTGCGGCCTTCAGAAAGTCACATGCACTGTCCTCCGGTGGCTGCAGGACGGCATTCCCAACGGCAGACATTCGATCGCCAGGGATCACCTCTACTGCGTAGATTTATTTTGTACGCTGGCTGCGCACGCTGCATGCCATGAATTTCATTTTTAAACCAGCAAACCACACGTCGGGTAGTTGGGGATGTTCGCGACTGTTTTAAATTGAATTGCCAATAGAACAGTTCCGTCATCTCAGGAGCTACTCGGTCATTGAACAGTTGAAATACACAAAATTATCGTGTAACCGAATGAATTAGGAGATAAATTTACAAACCAAAGAAGATGTGCCTCACAAAGTAAAAATTTCGGGCTCACCATTGAAACTGTTTGACATGACAGCCTGTAGACAATCCTTCATACGGATTTTAAAGTACGCGGGTTCATATACAAATCTGACCGGGAAACCGTGCTCAGAAAACACAAGCAGTTAAGTAAAACAGAAAGCAATATAACAGTGAGACGCAAAGTTGATTGTGAAGAAAACATGATGGGAAAAACGTCCTCGTGGATTGTTCTTTTTCTTCGTACAACCATCGTCACTACAAATGTACTTGCGATCAGCGATGCATCGGAAGGACAGAATATCACTTATCAACCAGAATCTGTAAACATATTCCGAAACAACTTGGTCTTCGCGGAAGAAAATTACCATCTAGTGCGATTGCCCGTCATTTGTTAGATTCCGGTCACCACGTAAACGCACCCAAAGCATTTCGAGTCATTGCGAGGCCTCGAAATTCACGGGCTTCGTCATTCTTAGAGCCGATAATTTTTTTATTGCTTGAAACCGCAAATGTGTTCAAAAAACATTTGTGATGCAACCGTTTGTGCCGTGGTAGTGAAGCTATCACACTTGATGCCACCCTACCGTTGCATGACATGACATGACCTTCCTTCCCGCTTCCTCCATCACATTCACCACATCTTTTGGACCAGTTCACCTCCATATCAAATTTTTTTTCATCAAACTTAACCTCAACCCCTAAGCAAACACAAATCACTCAACTCACTTGTCAACCACTTTGTTCAAATGACTCATTTCAACTCTTATGGTTCTTCGTTTCACATGATCATATAAATGTGCGTTTGCAATTGAATGAGAGTAAACGAAATTGATGGCCAATATCAATTATGCCCACATATGTCTTCTGGTGTTGGTGAAGTAAATTACAGTTCTCTTACTTACAATGGTGCACCCTATTGAAGTTGCGGGATACTCCGTGAATCACAATCAGGTCACCAATTTTCATCCCACTGCATTTACTTTTTTAGAACTTCTTTGGCACAGCAAGCAATTCGTCCAATCCTCTTTTATCACTCAGAATGATGAATTTTAAGTTTCCAACAGATGAAACAGACGGACAAGTGGTGCGCTAAATTTGCTGATTCC
The DNA here is from genome assembly GCA_900618425.1 of Echinostoma caproni. Classification (NCBI taxonomy): domain Eukaryota; kingdom Metazoa; phylum Platyhelminthes; class Trematoda; order Plagiorchiida; family Echinostomatidae; genus Echinostoma; species Echinostoma caproni. Next base: position 58,552 of record UZAN01040197.1, read on the forward strand.
TTATCCAAGAAAATTCTCCGACAATTCCCCTTCATTAGTGCACTGATTCTTTACTGAATACACACTGGCATTTGGTTGTGTTCCTCTTCTTCTGCCCGTTGGCTGTCCTGATTGTTTGAGTTTTTCAATTTATCGATTATTTCATAAGATCCAGAACAAGCAGCATCAACTCAGAATGGGTTATTTCTCCTACAGAACTCGATTGACGACGGTCGATAAAACGTGTCCAAACCACTACCATGCAACTGTCCATTTCTTCAAGGAACAGTACTCTTTCTCCACTATTTGGTCCCAGTTTATCTCGTAGATCTTTCTCGTAACTCTTCCTTTTTCTCTGCTTGCCCTTTAAAGTTTGCGATGACATTTTTTGTGAAAGAGAGAGCATGGTTTATCATCTGTCTGAAATCGTTTTCTTCCAAGATAATCACTCATATGCATCGGTGCTCTTATTGATTCTGGTCCCTTACGAGACATTTTCAAATGTGTTTCCCGTAACCCTCGTTCCCGCATTCCTGACCTTTCCTACCAAAATCATCTTTATTCATTTTCACAGTTAACGCGAAATAACATCTAGCTATTAGTCTACAAAATAATATATAAACTGAACACATTCCTTGGAAGACGTTCCCAAAATTATTGAAAACAACATGTCCATATATAGCAACAGCACCGAAGCTTTACCAGATACAATAATATTTAATTTCAAATATTTTTATGAGCATTCGCCTCGCCAACACTTGTGTATGTTTCTCACGCAGCTCGTCTATGTCTTGTATGAGTGAGGTTTATTCGAATCCTGACAAAGCAAGCAGATCAGACGATCACCAGCCTGTACTTTTGGACGCGTGTGCTGTGACTATAGCCCTGGGTTGAATGAGCGTGCATGACCTTTGACTTTGGTCAACTTGGCCTCATTTTCACTGCAACTTTGCTATTGCCATCAAATGTTCAGTCTTGATTTCGTTTTGTATCATATTTTTTTATTCTGGCGATTCTGTATGATGCGACAAAAGGGTTTTCCACAGGAGTATCCGTAGGAAATAACCCTTATGTGACGTTGCATTCTTCTTCACATTGCGTATAAAGTAATGTGAAATCAATCACACAAGTTGCCAAGACCATACGGCGAGGGAAAACAATATCCTGTCTGAAAAGTGGCAACAATAAAAATAAACAGAACTAACAATTAACTGAGTTCAGTTCCGTTCAGTTTAGTTTGCACAGGACGAATATGGCTCTTGCCAATCGAGCTTCCAGTTTAGTGTGTTGTCGGCGCATGGAAGTAGCTTCCAACACTGTGTACAGTTGATTTGGTATTTGTGATCCTCTCAATTTAGCCCCGTTTCCAGAAAGTTAACTCCTTGGGGGTATGCTGAAAAGGAGGAAAACAAACAAGGATTTCTCCTCGCCTCACTGGTTAGGGACCTCAAGTACACATGCGTTCGAATACACAGATCACATGTGACAGGACAGTCGGTGTGAGATCAATTCCAACAATCAAGCCCGAGTTTACTCCATTACAACATTACGGCTAAAGTGGAATTTATTCTTGATGTTCTCACTCTAAATACTAACTTCAGGGAGCGTTGCAGACCAACGTGCGTCCAGGGCCACCGTGAAGGCGTTAATATTGGCGCAGTGGACCATTTCTGCAGGTAACTTGTTCCACATAGGTATGACCCTGTGCTCGAAGAAGTTGACCCGTACTGCCAACCTGGCGTGGTTTTGTTAAAGCTTGTAACCATGACCTGTCGTGTTCTGAGCACGAGAAATCGTAAACAAGTCATCTAGGTTGAGTACTGATAGACCTCTTATAATTTTAAAAGTCTCTATCAGATCTCCCCTGACAAGTCTATGCTCCAGTGAAAAGAGATTAAGATATCTTAACCCGGCACTTGCTCAGATTCAAAGATAGGTCCCACTTGACCAACCATCGACGGACTACCTCTGGGTCCCTGTTCAGGTTTAACCCTGTCATTTTGGCATCATCAGCAAAGATGAAATACGGATTTTGAAGATCCTGTGCCAGATAGTTGATGAATATGAAAAACAGCAAGCGGCCCAGCACTGAGCCATGGGAAAATCCACTTGTAACCATCACATGGTTAGAAATGTAGTCACCCACCTTGACTCGGAAGGTGCGATTACTCAAATAGGCTACAATCGAGTCGCTTGCTCTACCTGTTAAATGCAAACAACGATTGATGTTTTTTTAATCAGCTGATCTTTGACCTTATGCACCTCTTCTTTTAAAGATAAGTGAAAACAGCCCTTTCTCACAATGAAAACAAAATCTGGTTAGCGAAACAAGCTGTTTTTCGACAAATTCATCAACTGGCCATCACAATTATATAAGGACACTTGGGTTCTTCCATATGGTTTCGATCACACCAAACTAAGTACAGAAACTATTTCCACCAGATCCTTATGTCGATTAGGTCATTGGTGTGTCCCACGGGGTGGGGTGGGTTTCTTCATCCGAGACCATGAGAAAGCTAAAGCCCAAAATAAATGCTTTTGGTTGCCTAGTGGGCATTGCTATGGCCTCCTCTGTGCATAGCATAATAAACCGAAATCGATTTTTCTGAGTTGACGGCGTATGACAAATGATGCGGAAAGCCTTATCAAAATCAATAGTGTGCCGTGTCTTCAGTATATGTTGATAAATAGCGGTTTTCGCCGTCCTAGTTTCGCCGTGTCTCAACCAGCGGGGATGTTGTTCGCGTATTCACTTTGATAGCTGCCTCTTAGTTCGGCCGAATTAACTCCACAGGAGCAAGTGAACGCGTAAAGGCACATGGATACGGTTTGAAGAGGCAGTTTATCTCTGAGGTGGAACCGCATTGCTGTAGACAGTGAAATTCGTGCCTATTTGAGCTGTTGTATATGTTTGACGCAACGTTTGATTGATTCATTATGTAAGCCATTCACTGGGACTTTCACCTTTGAACGGTAATTACAAATAGATTGATCTTCTGTTGGCCGTGTGTACTACCGGTCGCGGAGGTATCCCTGTTAGTTTTTTACCGATGAAGTTATCCAGTGTAACCGTTCCCGGGAAGAAAGTTGTTTTACGTGTTCATGTTCTTCTACTACTTCGTTGGGAGAGCAACGTTTGCATGCCCTCACTGCTAGGCATCCCACCAGATTTCTCTTTTGTTTCAATGTGCACGAAGGTATTGAAACTCACACATTGTCCCGTTCATGTTGAATAGTTTCATCTGGGTTTCGGGTTATTAGAACATCCAGGAATGGGATTCGATCGTTGTTCTCTTTCTCGATGGTGAATACAATTGAGTTGTGGCTTACGTTGAATGTCTCCAGCACAAACTCAGCGTTGGTTGTTTAGTTTATCAAAAATATATCGTTTGGATGGTGTTATGCAAGATTGTACTCTCGAGGTTCCCCATAAATATGTCCGTGAACAATGGGCCCAGAGGAGATCCCATTGCAACTCAGTCCGTCTGTTGGTAGATTTGACCACCGAACAGGCACTGGACGAAAAAAGTACACCAAAGCAGAGGCTCTTTCAGAATGAGGAGTGTTATTCCGATTTCCAATTGGTTTTTTGCTGAGTTGGCATAGAAACTCGAGAATCTCTAGAAGTGGGGCGTTCGTGAAAATGGAAGTATCACGGAGAGAATGCATTGTTTGTGGTGAATTGTTGATGTTTTTTATTCATTCGACGAATTCCAATGTCTTCTTCAGATTATAAGCGTAGATCCTTGGTCTGATGTGGTTTAGTAGTCACGCTAACCATTTTTTTTGGCATGATACGACATATCCATGAGTGCGTACCTTTTGGAGGCAATATAATAGTGGTATTGTCGAGCCTTGTGGCTTTAACACATGAAAGGTTGCCATCGATACGTGGTTACCTTCTTTCAGGGAATTCAAGCACTTCGTCATTTGCTGAGAACAATCCTGGCTACTTTGTTTGGTCTAGTGATAAGCAGTTCTGTATAATGTTTCAATTATTTTTAGTTTCTGCAGGTATTCCGATGGCAGGCTATTTTGGTGTTTCTGTTTCTGTTTTTTATATCGCTATGCATAGCTTTCTATTCGACTTTTCAAATATCTAGGTTTTCATTGGAGACAGGTAATAGATCCGTCATTTGGCTGTATGGTTCTCAAACTGCACGTCCGCTTCCGATTTATCTGCTCTCCGTCTTGGACTGCAAACTTGTGGTCCGGGTGACACCATTTCGAGTTGATCCGGAAAATGACCAACGGATTTGGATTTAGACACATCATGTATTAGTTTAATCCACTTCTTTTGAACACACTTTGTGACTACTTGTTCAAGAATCGATTGGATCATCACCTTTCCTCCTTCTTTGGAAAGTAACTCTAATTAAGTGTCATAGTCTGTTGATGAGTTTATCTTGAAAATATTTTGGATGTACAACAAATGATTCGCACTTGGGCGCACGCCCTATACAGCGTGAAGGTGTTTCCGGGATCTTGATTACAAGCTTTGGTAGCGGGCGAGTTGGTTGAAATCAAGCACCTCTTTCTTTGCAGCTGATTGAGTCCCTCTTCCTCCTAAGAAGGAAGACAAAAGATAATGGTGTGCCTGCATTAATCATGGTAGAACTCAACCAAATGTATGTTTCCACACAACAGGCAAATCGCTTCTTTGTATTAAGAGGAACAGTAAGAATTCTTTCAATCTGCAACACTCATCGGACATCATAACAAAGCTCTGCATAACCCAAGCCCTTACTCTATCAACATATTTCATCTAGCATTGTTTGAAAATTTGAAGGATCTATCTTCGCCGTTGTTTTGACACACTAAATGTGAGTTTGGAATCCTCCATACTGTCGTTGGTTTCCCCAACGACCATGGTAACTATATTCTCGGTACCTAAAGCGCATTCTTTGAGACTTTTAAAAGCCGCAGTTTAGAAAAATCTGATCATTATATTGTCAACGTTCTTTCCACTGTATGAGGTTGACGTAACCACGAAAACATCTGCAATAACAGAACACGATCATACGATCCATCAAACCTGAAGAAGTTATCAACGGTTGCCTCTTCGAAAACTACATGCTTCTGCGATCGAAATATTTCTGTTTCCTCAAACATTTTTTGCAAAATGCATTAACTTCTGTATGCTGCCTTCTATCGATATAGGGGTTTGCCCCGGATCGACTGAAATGGTTGCGCAAGCAGAACGAAATTGTCTGTCTCCTGTGATAAGAAAATACCCAAATTCATCGTTTATTTTAAGGAAAAATAGGCCACCTTAACCAGCTTTATGTTTGCTTCGCGCTTGGTAAAATTTCTTATAATCGGAAAAGACTGGGATTGCTCAGCTGTAGGTTACCTCAGCGTGATACTACCTATTGTGACACCAATGGGTTGGATGAACACTTGTTTCGAGTAACATGATCGCGCAAAAGCTGTCGTCACTGAACATCGAAACATTCGCGCACCAATCACATCCGATTGCCAGTAATTAACGAGCTTTTAAGGAGCTAAAGACTATTAACAGTAAGAAGAGTATGATTCGCATGGTCTTTCCCCAAAAGTCTTCAAAACGTGTGTAAACCATTGACATCTGGATTCATTTCCAGCTAGTGTTTTAGAAATGCGAACCACAAGTTTATGAATGATTTCGGTCTAGCTTCTGAATCCAGGAGAGAAAATGAAGTCTTATCCGTTTGCCTCCTCCTCAGACGACGTCAATCATTCAACTACATTATTAGTAATACTCGTAACTGGTCAGTTGATCTTTACGGGCCTAAAACCGTTACTTACTAGGATAAGCGTTCTTATGTGGGCACCGTTACATTGAGTATTCATTACATTGCATTCAGTACCAATTGAAGGCTTATGGTTATCTACTTTTTTCTTGGATAAGAGCACTGCTTTTCAATCAAGTGTTTTACTGTCATTTAAACAAAAAGATTTTCCTAGCAGCTATTTCCATGGGGAATGGTAGTTC
>UZAN01040197.1:64873-87273 GCA_900618425.1 Echinostoma caproni
ATAGTCCACCTGTTATGCGTGCTAAGGGTTTATGCATGCATCGTGCCAGCTCTGTTGACTTTACGCAATAGTGCTTAGCCATATGCTTTCTCCCTGCGTTCATAAACGCCACAGCTTACGCCATATATCATTGTTCATAATGTAATAATAAAAAGCGTTCTTGACTCTACTTGATTCATTCAAATGCCTAGCTGGAAGATATTTTCTCCATTGTTGAAGAGCAGTAAGTGTGGAAAAATCCCTGTTCCTGTAATTTGAAGCATCGTTTCTCTAAAACAAGTTTGCATAAAAAAACCAAAAAGACAGGTTTGCTTAATGTATCCTGGATCGTTTCGCTGCATCTGTACACGTGCATACTGCAGTCTACGTGATCATTAATATATGGTCAGTAAATAACAGAAACATAGGCGGAGAAAAATGGCGGTCAAAATTGCTCACCAAATATTTGTTACCAAGGTAGCGCCAGAGTGATAAGCCATTACCGCCATTTACATAGTATGAGATGGTAAATTGGAATGCCTAGTGCCTCGGAGTATTTCAGAACCTTGGTTTTGTTTGTGTTGTATAGGGTTCTGAATGCATCGCGGACCATGACATAGTGTTTCATTTCTACTGTGGTGGGGCCTTTGAATTTAGTGGAATATTATTTCGTAAAGTTACAGTGGAGGAACGCGTGGTCATCACTTTTGAATCAACTCGTTATATTATCAAGGTCAAATGCTCTACAACGCCAGATGTTTGAAATTCTTGTAATNCTTCAAACGACTGCAAAAATCTGGTCAAGGACAACATAAAAGCACCGTGCAGGCTGGCTTTTGGAACTCAGGCGGCGTTCTGTTGATAATTTGACCGTTCTGTCTATTATCTCATGTAACATTCGTTAGCCTATGGGAAAACTCGATGATGTCAAGAGCCTAATACACCAGAAGGAATGCAAGAAGGTAGGGGCAATTCTACTCCAGGAAAGCTGGCTACATCCTGATATTGAGGACAACATTGTGCATCTTGGTGGATTTGACATATTCCGAGGTGATCATAATGCGAACTTCCTACACAGAGGTGATGAAGTGATCACTTTCGTCAACAGGAAATTATGCAAAATGTTTTCAATTTAATACTTCCAAGATAAATTGTATTTTTGTTTATTGTAGACCCAGATTTATCAGTCACTACGATCACAATACATTACCGAACGTTTACATCGCTCCCGACACGCCCGCCTCTGATATTCGTGTGTTTGTCGACTCCTTCTCCTCACAACTTGTAGCCGGTTTAGACCAGTCCTTATGCATTGCTGCTGGTGATTTTAATCGTTTTAATATCTCTCTCCTTACAACTTTAGGCTTGACGAATCTTGTAAATTTTCCTACCCGGCTTGGTGTCCAACTTGACGGTATTTTTGTAAATAGCCCCGAAATCTTTTTCATTGGAAGGCGGGCTCCAACCATTGCCCTAATTTTTTCATTCCAAGATTTACGGTAAATATTTTCATCACCATATGAACCATTCCATATCCGGAACCATCAGAAGAAGTCGCACTCCTGAAAACTTATCCACACTTAGAGATGTGGTTTCATCAACCGATTTCACTTTCTTTTCCAATGCTGACAACTGTTCCAGTTATGAGCATCTTACCTGCTATCTTAATTTTTGCTATGATCTGTGTTGCGCAGTTGAGACCTTATATATTCCAACTGACAGATTCTCTTCACCTCTTCTAAAACGGCTTCGTCGTGATAAATAAAAGGCTTACAGGACTGGAAGGAGCAGTGCTGCCAAACATCTATCATTATTGATCAAAATAAAAATACAGCGCCTAAATCGGATATATATCAAAACTCTTATGGGAAACCAGAGCTGCCGCTTTAAAGAAGCTCTGTGGATCACGCAACAGATCTTTTCCGGATGTTGATGTCAATTTACAAATGCTACTGTACGGAACTCAACACCATCTTTACTTATATCTACTGAGGAAAACCAATCTGTCACCCCTGTGGAAGTCCTGAATGTACGCAAAGACCTTAAATCTAACAAGGTAAATGGCCCTGATTCACTGTCCCCTTTCCTTCTGAAAGAGTGTACTGAATAGCTTACTTCATCTATTTCCGCGTTGTTCAATTTGTGTATGTCATCTGGAAGCATTCCTGATTGTTGGAGAGCTGCTCGAATAACCCCAATTCCCAAAAAATGATCTTTCAAATATCGACCGATTGCCTGCACATCGGCATTATTGAAAGTTTTCGAAGGAGTTCTTCTTAACCGGATTACCCTGTTATCTGTCACCCATGACCGTATTCAGTTTGCTTACAAAAATTCGCTTTCCACCCTTGATGCTGTTGCTCACGTTGTTTATTCCGTTTCATCCTTATTGGATAAAAGGGGCTGGCATCGTCCGTTTAACTTTTCTTGATTATGCAAATGCTTTCGGATCACTTGACCTCGGCACTCTCATTCATTGTTTTTCGGACTGTGGTCTGGCACCTAATTTACTGAATGTACTAATTAATTAATTCACTCATCGGACGCAATACACTTTTTGTAACGGTAAATCTTCCTCCATGCTAGAAGTTAACTCTGGAGTTTTTCAGGGTGCAATTTTGTTTCTATTTCTTTTTTTCACTGTACATCAAGGACCTTCCGATTTCTCCCAACTTTATCGCCTGCATGTATGTTGATGACGTGATGGTCGGTTGACCCTCGACTGTTCCTGATTGTTTCAGTCAACTTCAATTTTGTCTAAATAACATTTTCAGTTATTCGACTCCCCGATCTTCAATATCAAATGTAGATAAATGTCTGGATGTTTGTTTTAGCCTTAAAACAGACAACTTATCAAACTCTTTTGAGTAATCAGCCTGAACTTTCTGTTAAAAGTGATATCACGCACAAAGCTAACTCTGTGAAATATCTTGGAGTTACTTTGTCACATAATCTTTCTTAGTCCAAACATGTTGAAAACAATTATATTAGGGTTTTTAGGGTATCCTTCTACGATTTTAAACTTAAAAAGCTCGGCGTTCTCCTAAATGTAATTCTTAAATTTGTGACTGCTTCCATTCTTCCACATTGGTTGTACTGTTCCCCCGTATATTTTCCTAGTCCGAAGGAGAAAGACTTGATTCTGTTTTCCAGATCTCTTAAACTTCTTTCTCTCTCAGCGGTATTTCAAAGAGCGTTTTGGTTGACTTTATTGTGAGCAAGCATTTTGATTCATGCGGTCGATTTATAAGCCATATCCTGTCCAATAAAGAACACTGCCTGCATTCCCATCTCAATAAATCGGTGTCTCATCCGAGTACCCATTCCCAATTTCTGATTCTTTGTGCACGCACCACCACATACAAAAACAGCATGATCCCTTATTTTACTCATATCTTGGTCAACCAAGAAAATATTAATACTGACTTGAACAATTATGTCACATTAGGATTTTATGTAATCCGTTTGTTTTCTATTTAGTAAATGTATATTTCTTCTTTCTCCAATGCATGAAGTTTCCTCCACTGTAATTAGTTGAAACTGCTGAAAATTCATCCTATTGGGTGCATAAAGCTTTAATTGACTTTACCTGACTAGACCTGGTGTTGTGTGATCGACGAGCTGAGTTTCCTACGGGTCATTGGTGACCTCATACTTCCGAAGTTCCAACTCATTGTTTTCTGAAGCCAGACCGTGATGAGCTCGGTTACTCGGTAATGCAGTCGTCTCTCCGTTATGCTGATGTAGATGGCCGAGCATCCACACTTGAACTGATAGATACAGTGAGATTCGGCGTGGGGAGACAGCGGTTCTTTCACCGATGGTATTGGCAACCGGGAGGTTGTAAAAATAATTATGGGGTGAACTACGTAGTAGGTGCGCTTAACGGCCGATTTTAGACGCTTGTTGATCAGGCGGCTGATATCGTCACCCTTGAAGGGCAGTTGCAGGACCAATCTCATCTTGTCTGCACCTGGTGTCTTTTGCCGTTTACAGTTGGGTTGAGAGTGCTTTAAGATGAACCCTTTCGGATATCCTTTAGAGTGTAAAACTTTTTTGATCCTGTAATTTCTGTAATTGTTTTACCTGGCAACCTTCACAGCGCTAAAATCGCAGCGTTTATCCCAAATATGTGCACTTTTCATCACTTTACCGTACATAAATTACATTGATGACATCGTTTGAGGATGTTTTATACCAACGATTCATTTTTTCCTGCTCTAGCAAATAAATTCCCTGAGAACCTCACGGAACATCACTACACAACCTCCCTTTAAATGATTCAAAATGCACAGTTGTCCTGTTTTCTTTTCGCTGACAAAGATCACCAAATACGGTCACTTTTGTACTGCATGTAATCATACGTCTATATTTATTGTCATTTGTTTATAAAGTACCTAAGGGTCATTTATTTTCGAAGACCTACACGGTCATATTTTTGCAATTTCCACGAAAATTCGAGAACTTTCCCTTATGTCGTTCTCCTCAAGATTTTATCCGTACAGATACATCTAAGGTATAATTTGTACATATTTACATATTACCTCGTTTGCTTCATGCCTCTCCTGTTATATACTCCGTTTTATTATTCAAACAATTCAAAGTGGCATCCATATCGTTGGGTTGAATACGTTTCTTCCTGCAGCTGGCAGCCGCACATTCACCTTAACCACGCAGTTGGCTACCAGACGATCAAAGCATGCTTTCGAGGAAGGTCCTCGCTAATGTCACACATCCTTTTCATAATGACTTAACCATAAGTGTGTCATCATTATCCACGAGAGCTAGCTGAAAAACTACCAATATGAAGGAACTAAGGCACACGAATCCTCGGTAGTGTCGTACCTCAATAGATTTGTTTGTAACACCGAACTTGTTCACCGTGAATTGATTGAACAGCTGATTTGATATCTCTTTAGTGGAAGATTACTGTACAAGTACGTTTTATGCGCTTCGCTTTAGTCAGGTGTGTCAATCACTGTGCATTCAGCCTCGGATTTAATACTGTTCTTTTTCTTGATTTAGACTGAAACAGTGTCATTCATTCTTTCAGATTCTTCTTCGGATGGCATTTGGAGCAAGTCAGACGGTGGTTTTTTTTCCGAACCAGGCATTCTTCTTTATATTGCATCGTTCCTCTGTAGTGTTCCTGGACCCGCTTGAGAATTAACTCAACCCATTTCATCGTGAATTAGCTCTCAATTAGGTTTTCCCTCGACCTTTATGAGACTCTTATCAGATGACATGAGCCCTTTACTGTTCACGTTTTTCTGGAACAACTTATCCTTTACAAGTTGGTCTTCTGGAACGTCATTCTCGTGCATTCACCCAATCAGCTTATCCTCTTTTGTCTCCACCTAAATCTCCATGTAAAAATTCAATATGTCCTTAATATTTTATCTGAAGAAACTTAAAAAAATTGATCATTTTACCTTTCATTTTGATCGTTCGCGATATTTTTCCAGTGGCTGGAAAGTTATTTGCCAGCCGGTGACTACCAGAAAACTGTCTAATTTTAAAAAACGATATCATTTGTTGCTCAAAGCATATGTAGCAAGGCGACAATTGAGTATTCTTAGACCACGAGTCATCAAACAATACTGTTCTTAGTTATACTTCACAGACTCAGAGGGAGGATCAGTTTGGTTCACTATATCTCTAACATTCACGTCCGCATGAGGTAAGTTTCGTTTCCTCCAGACCTATCCCAATTCGTTTGTTATTACATTTCATTTGGAGATTGTTTATAACAGTGATCCGCGGTAAAAATATATGAGGGCAAATTGCAGAATTCACGTATGATCCCCGCGGATTAGTATATTTACTCTGCCGTTTGAGCATTAATTGTCACGTGTGTCTGTGTGTGTGTGTGCTCTCAGGAGACTGGATGTGGTTCCCTTATTTGCTTCACTTAAGCCGTTTGTCCGGCAACGATACATTTTTTCCAATCCAACAAGGAAGGTCATTAATCATGACGCGGATGAGTTCCGTATGTGATTGGTTACAAAAATCCGACAACAACTTGCTGCAATTTTGCTGTGGTGCTGTGGGATTCACACAGGCCCCTAGTCGTCCATTAACGGTGAAAATACGAACATAAATTCGTCCTTCGGTAGGTATGTTTGCCTCGTTGTATGTCTGTCCAGCTTTCCATGCGCATGCCTTCGACCTCCTCCAGGAACGCTTCTAGTTGAAGTTGGAATACTGGTCTCTGGTCACAGATTGTTGTTCTAATGGAAACAACTGTTAGTGACAATGAAGGTCTGTTGTGAAGCTCTGAGCTGGAAAATCAGTTAGGCGAATGGTTTGAAACGTGAAACAGACCGTTGCGCCACTTACGTAAACGTCTCAGCAAAACTGCTCACATCTGAATGAGAAATGGCGAATGAGACTAGGCACATATCTTGCGAACAACCGTGCAGCTATCACATACGGTAATTGATGCGAACGTTGACGGCAACAACAACAACAACAACAACAACAGCAACACAGACCCCGGTATTTCCTCACATCGTTGGTCCGAGTAGGAGGAGGGGGAGGAGGAAAGAGTGGAACAGTAATGCCATTTTGCCGATCATCGTCTTTGTTCTCGGCCTCACCCCGCATCCGTAAAAAAAATAGACAATTTCGCCATCCAATTGTCAAACCGCTAATTAGGTAAATGTATACTCTCTCACGTTGCAGTGAGTAACTCTTGATCGTCAGTAGCGAATTGTCGAGCAAAGCAGGCAAATTCGGCCGTGGGAGAATAAACTCAAACAGGAAACTGAGAATAAAAATCACTTGATTCGTTTTTCTGCATCATTTAAATGTCGGATTTAAAAACAAAAATAATACTTGTCTTTTTACCATTTTTGAGGCTAACGTTCTAACCACCACGATCAGTTTCTCTTCTTTTGCATTATAGAGAACAAATATTGGGAGCGTTTTCTATCATACCCTGAATCTTTTTCATCATGCTTTTCTGGAAATATTGACAAGTTAGTAGTTTCATCTCAGGTAGAGAACGAGGGGAGGAGAAAAGTTAAACCCAAATACGCACATAAAAGAATTACAAAACCATTTTGCTTATGGTTGGGAGTGAATAAACTATTGTTGAAGATGGATTTATGTTGTTGGGTAAACCAAGTCGACGAACTGGTGAATCAGTTGTAAACTGACAAAACCACAGTAAAAAACAGCCACAATTTATTAATCAAAATGAATCTTAGGATTCGTTTGTGCCCTTCTTCATTTTTGCGCCCTGGAGTCAGTCGCTCTAGCATGGAGTCCACCAGGTTGATTGCGTAACAGAACTTGCGTAAGTAGTTTGTAGCCAAATAATTTATCAATTTATTAAGGCTAGAATATTTCCATTATTGGCTTATTTACCGTGCACTGAATGAAACAGATAAGCAGTTTAGAATATGTGCGTTCAGCTTAAAAGACATTTTCATGAAACAGGAATCATTCATTAGAAAGGATTAATTTCCATGCTGCTTTGCATAAAATATTTCCTAAATATGAGCCATAACTGTTGAACTACTAAAAATTATATGGCAATACTCAAGGTCGCGCTAATTCAAACGGTCATAGAAGAGAACTAGGAACAGTGGGAGATAAAGTCAGGAATAAATACAGTTTATCCGTAGCCATCAATATATAAGTGCGATATTAAAAACTGAAATGTACTTCCAAAATAAGAGTGAAGTTGCACGTGTTTATTCAACACCTGTACTAAATTCATGCACCGCTATCCTGTTTAAATCTGGTTTCCCGTGATGACGTGGATTGTATTTCGGACCCCAAGTTTGCGCAATTTGCATTCGAGTACCATTACTAGCGGTAGACATTTTTTATGACCATCTTCACAGATTTATCGTGTTCTGGGAGACAAGACAATAAAGCGAATGTCTCTTATGTATTTATTACGTAAAACGGAAGTTCCGAGCGAATGCACAAACGCAGCGTATCATTTAAACCTATGATAGTTTTCTTCGTGGGGGAAAGGAAAGATATATACAGAATATCTTCACAGAAAGTAAAGTTGACTAATTTATTTTCAGGATGTTTTAGCACTGAACCGGACACCGTGTTGTTTTCACCGCAAGGTTTCAATAATGACATGTTCTCCGCAGGTTCCAAGCCCAAGGGAGTACACCACAAACGAGACAGTTCCTGTAATTTGGATGTGAGAAGTTTGAAAAACACCGCAACTACAAATGGCCGAAATTTCCATTTGCCAAAAGCTAAAATCTGTGAATGGTTTGCTGTATTGATACTCCCCAGAACCACGCGTACCACTCAATGATGTTAATTAAGGTGTAATTTTGAAGGTTTTCTCCTTTAATTCAAATGAAGTAGATAATTTGATGAAATTTTATTGAATATTTATTTTGTTTTTTAGATTGAACAGACTGAACAGATAACTCATCAGACTACTATTTCATCATCCAAAGGTCTAAGCTCCTCGCCTCTGAAACCAAATCAAAATGAATAGCCAACTAATAATTGAATCTACTCGCTCATTTTTTTGGTTGCCAAGCCTCCTCTTGGTCAGTGCTGCCTCAATGAGGCAATGTGTTCCTCATGGCTTCATTCATGCAAATTCCAATTGCTGTTATGAGCAAATTACAGATTTGAAGCCAAATGAAACGCACACACTAGTGCCAATAAAATAACTCCAATTTCACGTTCACTCACGGGTATTGGATGGGTGGTGGTTTCAATGCTCATTTGAGCAGCAGCTTAAACGGATCAATGGTTAGTGCTTAAACCGTGTACGATGCGGAAAGAACAACTGAACCCACTTTTGGAGTAACCTAATCAAGGGGTGACCCCTGAAATGATCATTTCTGCATAGTATCGGCATAGAACTGAACAGATCAGTAGGTTGATGAGGTGTACCGAAATCAAATAGGAAAATAGTTCCATTTTCAAATGTGTAAAAACATGTTTGAGTAATAAAACTGGAGTTAACGCCGTTGAGGACAACATAACTCAATGTGTGACACATCGTAAGTCCTCTTGAGAAGTAAATTTCATATAATGTTTGTCTGTAATACCTGATAATGTCTTCTTTCTTAGGATCTATCTTAAGCGAACACTGTGACCAAAGCATACATTTCTAAGTTCGAGAGAACTTGTTCATACCTTCCATTTTTCTTGCGCATACGTTTACCACTGCAGTTTCTCAACATGGTGTATTTGTTCCAAGTATTTGCCGTTGAACATCATTTTAACATTTTTTAGAAGGAATTCTTTTGCACTATCCATTTCTTTGTTTGACTGTGAATGAGTGATAATCAAGCATTTAGTCCACTGAAAGTGTCGGTCTTGTTGCAGCTAATATGAGCATCAAATAGCAAATAGATTACATTCTTCCTGAGGGGAAGTCCGTAGTTTGGTACGTCACAAGAACCAAAAATTGCACTCGGTCACTAAAGTTGCTTACCAAGCAGTCTTCAACGGAAGTGTGTTAAATGTAATCCAAAGCAAAACTGTATGATTTCTGTGCACTAGACGGCAGTAGTTGTGTAGAATTGTATCAGAAACCCCGTGTGGTTCAATATAAATCTATCGTTGTGATAAGTGATCTGTTACGAATATGGTAGCCTAATTTACATGAATACATATTGAATGTGAGTCAACAGATTGTGTTGAACGGCCCGTTAATGGTCGGTAGTTTCTATTTTTTTTAAAAGCGAAACAGTTGAATTGCCCTATTATAAAACTAAGAATGATGTTTTATGGGAGCATAGGCTGCAGTAGAGTTCGTTTATGTAGATGAGTAATATATTCGATCAATCGAAAACATATCATTTCTCGACAATATCAGAGTCTTCCGGGGGGAGGGGCTTCTAACGGAGATCAAGTGGTTTATATCACAGATTGCCTTGAAAATACCGCAGTGCATCGCCACCTCATGCAGAACAATTACTTTTGGATAGAAACATTGTAGATAGGTGAACTTCAGGGTACAGAATATTGTTCTTTCATCAAGTTGTAGTCATAACAACATTATTCCAATTACAACTTTGTGCATTCGGCTGTTTCTATAAATTTTCCGGTGGAACTTTTACCCCAGTGTGAATACAGATTGAGGGATTACCCGTTTGGATGTGAATTATTGTTTGTGTTGACCACCTGGGTTTGAATAACATTGGCCGTTGAAAAATGTAAATTGATAAAAATGAGTACGGATGGAGGTAATTAGCACTTGTATCCAACGATGTAGCACTGCTTCGTTATTGAACAATATCTATTTGAGTAATGGCTGGATAGACGCAGGAAAGCGCCTTTTCTAGTCGCCATTTGAATATATCGTCGCTCGTGTTGCCTTCGGAACGCAATTCGAGGAATATTTCTCATCGTCCCACTATCATTGCTTCTGACTGTATTGGTTTTTTAAGAAAAAACTCAAAGTCCTCACTTCATCAGGGTGTACCTGTTGTTACGGAAAAGAGGAAAATGCAAGCCGACCTGGATGAGCTCTGTCGTATATAGTAAAGCAGTAACAAGAATGGTCGTCTCCAACCTCGCACTAACCGAGCGTGAACTTGGTAAAGATAGTTTCAAAGTTGTATGCTGACTACTTCTGATTAGCTCGAACCTTGTACAATAGTGTAATTAGCAGTAGCAGAAGCAGTAACAACTAAACTAATGTACTCATTGCTGTGTACAAAGCAGCAAAGAAATCTCTTTCAACCAAGCTTTAGTCAAAACCCGACATTCTTTAGTCACGATCCACGACCACGTTAACCTCGACCTGTAAACTTTATCCATGTCGCTTTAATCGAGTCAGAGCAAAAGTATCGGAATGTCAAAAATGTTTATTTTTTGTAAAAACTTGAATGTTACAAAGCGTGATGAGCAAACGAGGTGCGTTAAACGTCTGCGAAGCAGTCGATCCTTGCGCTGGTGTCAAATACAACTCCCGAACTTGATTAGACAAAGTCCAAATGATATCGTGGTTAGTTTCTTCAATGTGCAACACTAATTTGTTATCAAAACGTTATAACCAATCGGCATATTTTGCATGGTTGAATTTGACAGTCCCAGTTTCATCCCACAGGCTGAATGATCAGCCTCTTGAGTAAATATCGATGTCTATCCACGAATCGATCATTGAACGACTTGCAAATCGATGTACCTTAGAATTCCTTCTTCTTGTTCTCCCTTAACTACCTTAGTGTACTTTCTTGGTGTTGTTGGTGTTGTTGTTCTCAGTGTTGTGTGCATTCTCGGAACCGATTTACAAAACGATTTTAGTTTTCCGCTTAGTATAGAATTTAGCTTGAACAAATTAGCATGTTCATCTTTATTATGTATCTTGAAGCATGGGTGTCACTCGTGGATTACTTGGTCTGTTTTCATTGAGTTGATGCCAATCCGGTCGGTCTATTGCCATTGAGCAAACAGGTATTTTAATGTGATCGTTCACCCAAGGGATTCATAACTGCACAATGATCGCCATATTTGTTTTCTTCCACCATGCAGTTCTTTTCGTAACCTGCTGCAAGATATGTTAAATAAATTCAAACAAGCAAGCGTTGTATTACTTATATTCCTCTAATGCTGCTATTCCATTGAAAATCGGTCCAATCGTAATACAGGATTCGTATGAAACGTGATAATCGGTTCGAGAATATGGTGATCGACTCTGAAGTAGGTGATACTCCTTATTCATCGGTCAGCATGCTTTGACTAGTGGAAGATTCTGTAAAGCAAATCACATTGGACAGTCAGCCGTGAAAGTATGCTATAGGACTTGATCATGTTCAACCATTCAAATACAAAGTAGAAAAGCCATATTCGTGGAAATGTTGACAGTATGTGTTCCATGATAAACTTGAACAATATATCGAATAGAATTTCGATCACCTAAAGAGAAAACTACCGATGATGGATGATCTTAAATGACTGTAAGAATCTGTATTGAAACAAAAATTGCTAAATGCGAGTCGCTTGATAGGCAAGCTAAGTGGATCTTACGTACCCGGACTTATGAAGCCTGAACGCCGGGCACTAGTTTGCAAAACTTAATAAGAGTTTTAAAGAGTTGACATCTGCAATAAATCTACCATAATTGTTTGAAAAAACAAAGGCAACTGTATTTGTATAATAAGTGTATAAAAAGGCAACAGCTTCTGATTAAGGCCTTCAAACTCGGTCGAGATGTTCTGCCTGCTAGACTATAACGGTATAAATTGCGTTATCAAATTGGTTTTTACACATCAGCTGTTCCGTGCTTAGTTTTTACACCAACTAATGTGCGGATAAGGAAAATGTTGATATATATATGACAAAAGATTACCGGATACGCATGCCTGACGAGCGGCAAGAACCGCGAAACCGGTCGTGTGCTTCCAGGGAAATTTTGTCCAGTCATTCACATACTACTTATTATCATATATATATATAAAAGAAACCCAAATTTCAAACGAAAAGTGAAGTATTCGGAAAGACTGTGGATAACAGATTTAAAAGAAGTAATTAATTATAATGAGAAAACTGGAGGAAAAATTGAGATGAATAGAAGGTTGTATTTTTCTGAATCGGTTATCTAAATATTCCTTCCATATTGTTTTGCGCAATAACATCCGGTAATTGCTTCAGAAACCTTCGGAAATGTGTATTCTCGCTAGACATTTGAAATATTCAAAATTTCGACCCCGTCACACAGCAGGAGACTTGATTGCAGGCTGATATCGACGATCAACTTCACAAAACTAACCACTGTATATGCTACTGCATTGATCTTCCTGCTCCGTATCGAAAGCGCGGTGAAAGACACGTGGCTTACAGTTACCAAGATCGGTGCCAGCGTGCAAATCAACTATTTATGCAATCAAAATCCCCCTCCCCCAGTTGTACATAAGTGTGGGAGTACGGGCCAAAACACCTTGGAAGTTGTCTTTCTCTCGTCCAACTGAACATCCTATCCAACAAATGAATTCATTCACTTTGACCATTCATCTTCAGTTGCTGAATAAATTATATTGATTATTCCTAATGCGTTGTCCGGGATGGTTTTAATTCTCTTTTGAAATCATGTTTTTCTAGAAACCGCCTTCGGCTTGGGTAATGTACGCTCTTCCAACAAAACTCATTGCCTATGTGGTTGCATTTTTTAATAAAACTGACCTTTAACTGCATCCCTTTCTTCGGTCTAGGGTCATCGGACCACACTCGAATTGAACTTTCCCCGGTAATTTGTAGTAAATTTGATTACGAACATTTCAACTATATCCATGACCACAATTTTCGAAAGGGCAAATGTACCCAGAGGATCCTAAGCATATTAGGAGTTCAATTTTGGACAATAATTTCTCCCTATTCTCTCAAGCAAACTTGTCCATGAACTACACCTACCTCACTGAGTATTTGAAATTCGTTTACGACGTACGTTATTCTTGGCAAGTGTTGCATATTGGTAAAGAATATTTTTTCCTCTCCTCCTTCTTTTCAAGCAACTGCATTGAAAAAAAAACAGACCCATATTTTTATAGACTACATAACTGAGAAAATGCTTTCCACTTCCAGTAAGTATGAGCTCTACCTATTTGATTCCATGTATGTCTGATGTATATCGTTCGAAAAAATTTAAAGTTAAACCTGAAGCACACTCAAACAGCTTAGGAGATCTTCTTCCTCAGTTCGTTGCTTCCAGTTGGTGTTGAAAACTTGAACCTAAGATTCAAAAATAAACTTTGTCCACAATTTACTGAGCGGTTAGAGGAAGCCGTATCCGAGGACCCTTTAGCACTCAACTGACCATGTTTGCAAAGGATCGTTGAAGCTTCCAGACCTGATAGTCATGAACTACAACTGCTGAAGAGATGTGCTGAAACCTCACCACTAATTTGATCAGAACTGTTTGTTCAGTGTTTGGCGCGCAGAATGCACCCCGTTTTGAAAACAGACATTATGAGAACGGAAATTGGCAAACAAGCTCGTTTTCAGTGTTACAACACAATAAATATGACTAGTATCAAAGAAGGAATTACAAGTAAAAGAGAGAGGGAAAGTAATTAAAGTATTCAAGAATTTGTTTCATAATTGGTCCCCAATTATCACTTGCTCCGATGTTGCATAACAAGTCACTTGTCGGCAATCCGGCCATGGGAGCTTGAGTGCTTGCACAAATTGTTTCTGAGCCCGCAGAGGGGGGTTGTGAAGACGGATGGAAACTGCCCTCGCTGTGGCTGGAATACGAAACCGCATGTGTCTAGATCGTCCCGTCTTAACTCTATACAGGGGTCGGAACGCTTCTGTCACGTTTACAATGTGATTAGTGTCGACAGGGTGCGACACAACCGCACTTGTGATTGACTTGATTGCTCCACTTCGCAAGCACGTAGGGTGATACTTACGGACGCGCTCGAACAGACGCCTGGTCATGCGGCCAACATATTTTGCTCCACAAGGATAAGTGAAAGAGTAAATACAGAAAGAGGCAGCAGAATCGGGCACTGTATCCTTCAACGGTAGCTACACCAACGGGCTGGATGTGAACCGAGTTTGAAGCTTAGCCGCGTAGAACGTTTTGTTGATGGTATTTGATAACCTTAAGGCTATACTGGGTTATTTTCACCCTCACCAGTTCCAGAAGATAAGCCAAACATTTGGTTACCGCATGGTAAGGAGAGTTGCACATGTCCATGATTGGCCTGAGGGGAACTCCACCTTTATGTACTTTGAGCAGCCCCTACAATCGTGGAATCGTAGTCCCTGTTGGACAAACCGTGTGTCTATAAAGCCTTTTGTTTAAAAGAAACGGTCTTCTCTACTTGGGGTGTCTTGTCACTCCCGTGGGCCATTTTTGGGAATTTCAATTCATCATTCAGAATTGTCGCTACCTTCCTGACAAAGTCTGATAAGTAAGACGATACCAGATCCCTTGTCTGGTTTCGTGATGATAACGTCCTTGTTCCGTTGTAAGTCTATTAGCTTTTGTAGGTGATGTTCCGTTATTAATCCCTTAGTCGATGATTTGGCACTCTGCTATTCATAACAAGTGTTTGCCAGAGTAGACTTAAGAGTTTCCGCTTCCAAACAAGATGAAGGACACAAGTCTGCTAACGGAGCACAAACATTTTCAAACTCAACCTCCGTATCTAATTGGTTGAATTTTCTCCCCGAGCAGCAGAACGTTGGCTCCAAGGATACTACTTCTATCAACGATTTGTCTAGGTTTACATCAGAAAAATTATGAACGAATCTATCTGGATTTTTTGGGAACTCACTCGTCGGTTTTGAGGGATTCAGGCATTTCATAAGAAGGCCTTATTTCTCTTGCCCCGAGGTAAGTGTGTTCGGCCCTTTGTCTTCATGAATTTTTCACTGAAAGTTTTCAAAAAGATCATCTTTAGAAAAATGTGTTGATCCATTACACAACTCCAACCACTTCATGACGTTGACGGTCTACAGGCCCTCATCTACTATGTTTTCCCCTCCTTTGACACAAAGTGCTGATCTGTTAGAATCTATTTCGTTAAAGCTAGCAATCCGTTCGGCTGTGTAGATTGGGTAGATTCCGGTGTTCCCCTTTTTTGTTTGCTGTTTTGCAGGTTTACCCGATGTCAGAGTCAGAATTCCTCAGCCATGTGCTTTTCTTTCACGTTATGCATACTAAAGGATGTGATTCTACTTTTTGCTTTATGTCCATGTTCAATGTCTTATTCTGACAGCTCTATTGTTTCCGTATTTCAAAATATTACTTTCAACCACAATCCATGGTCTCTGGTAAATAATGTTTGTGTCAACCAGCCGAAGTTGGTTTATGTCACATTCTTTCCCCCAAAACTAGTACTTAGTGTCGCTTCTCAAGTGTCAATCAACGATAGGGTCATCCGCGGTTACACATCTATTAACTATCATGGTATATTTTTCATTAGCAATTTCACTATGTCCGACCTTGTTAAACCTGTTTTCAATAAAAATTTGTGGGCTTCTATACCCTTCGATTGAAAACGCAATCGGTTTCCCTGAACCTTATTTGACGTTTTTTGCGTGCATCTTTCCACACCGGTTTGTGCATCCCATTTAATCATTGTACGCATGCTTACATTGGATTTCGGTTTAGTGTCTATAGATCTCCAAGGTATTTATCTCCACCGGCAGTGATATCTTCATTGCACATCTGACAAAATTCGCCTCATCTTAATATTATATTAATATTAATATTATATTCCAACGCCAGGGAGAACGTTTCTCGCGCGATTCTTGGCAGTCACACACATATAGCGACACATGCACATATACTTGTTCGAGTTTGTGGGCATTAGAGATGTTTACCTTAATTTCCGTCGCTCTCATAAACAGAGTGTAACTTTTGGCCTTCGTTTATCAATATTGATAGGCTTAGAGAAGAAGCTCAGGAGAAGATAAAAGATCTACCCAAATAATCTGTGTTAGGTATTTTCAGTACTCTGTTTGTGTTCTAGGAAACAAACTTTACTCCTCTAAGTATATTCCCTGCCACCTGAATTTACGGTGGCTCATCCAGAACATTTTAGAAAATATCAAACGATGATTGAAAATGCGAGTATAAGAATATATTTTCTCACTGACAAAAATTATCAAAATGTGTAAAGCGAAATTTAGAAAATTTCTTTCAGTAGTTATCGTTCATTTGGATTTGTTTCTCTTCAAGTTCCTCAGTTTCATCCAAATATCCTTATCTATTTTATTGGTTTTTCTTTGGCAATACGCTTGCCCTCAAGCTGGTGGTATATATTTATATATGTAAAGATAGATAGATAGATAGATAGATAGATAGATAGATAGATAGATAGATAGATAGACAGATAATAGGTGCATCATTCGTTGCAATCAATAACGATCTTTTCCGTGGTTGTCATCCAAATATCAAAAACAATATAGCTGCAGCTGTTGGCTATGACAAACGAAGAGTCTGAACTTCAGTTCGTTCATATATTCCCTGATAAGGAGGTATCCGTAAAAGCTGTCCACACGGTCTCTGGGACTTTCTGGCTGATCCATTGCGATATGGGAATCACATGTGTTTTATTTTCCAAAATATCGTTTACTCCGTATGCCGTTCTGCCTTCACATTTCGTGTTTTTCTATAGCTATTGATTCAGCCCCATAGCGGGTTGTAATGGATTCGAAAAAGGACTGTTATATCCTCGCCGCCTGAAATAGAATGCATGAATTATGTTTGTTACAAACAATTAAAACCATAAGATATTATTGATTCTTCGTGGAAAACTTCTTCCTTGAAAACCTGCGTAGGTATAAGAGTATAAACTGCATATTTGTTCAACTAATTCAGCACTTATTTTGCGTGACAACCTGGTGTAACGTTTGCATGCAGTATTTTGTACAACGGACACAGTCAAAACCATATTTCTTAGTTTTTCCGTGGGAATATACGTGTATTGTTCACGATTCCCCCATGATTTCACCTAATTCATCTATACTGATATTTTCCAAAAAAATTCCATCTATGTTCAATGGTTATTGCATTCAAATATGTGGCGATTAGAGAAAAAAAGCGGATTTCGCTTCAAAATTCAAATATTTTCCTAACCTTTTGGAGTGAAATGCCTTTTGCCACCTAATGTTAAAATGCGTAACGTTATTTTTTGAAGGAGACTGAAACGCAGGATTAAAAAAGTCAGCACTCGATGGAAATAAAAAGTTTTCTCTTCTGTACTGCAACGGCATCTTTTCCCGCAAACTGATCCAATTCTGTGATTCCGTAATTGATCGAATGTCCGACGTGGAAAGGAAAAACGAAAACCTTTGTCTAGCACTTGCCCTAATTCAACTCCCTGAATAAGTCGCATCAGATCGAATCAGCATGTTATTCCATCAGCAGAAACAATGCTGCACTTAAAAATTCTTTACTGTTCAAACGCAGGAAATTCTTGAAGTACGCTACGTGATTTGGAGAGTTCATAATATAACAACAAAGTTATACACCGTCAGATCCTAACTACACACGATTGTCCATACCATATCACTGAGTCGGTGGTAAGATGCGTTTCCGGAATGACCTTTGATCTGCTCCTAAGCTTTAAAGCATACGTCCTATTCTTTACAGTTAAAGTACCACGTGTCTCTTTCGCTTAAATGTTCTGACATCACATAAGATACATTTCCTCTGAACTTTGTCGAACTCCAACAAACGGTAGTAACTTTGAGTATAATGGCCCACGTTGCCAAAAACAAAATGCAGAACTCCAAATGGGAACCGGCTGTCGAACTTTCGACGAGCAACACCAATATACTAAAACCAATACACAAACTCTGGTGTCTGTGCATTTACCTGAGTCAAGAAAAAATCGTGTGGAATTATTGGTTACATTTGTACCATTAGTTGAACCCAACTAACATAACTAATACAACGACTCACATTTTGATGGTATCTTTACCTCCATAGTAAATACGGTTGGTTTGTTACTTATAAAATATTTATTGTTTCAGCTCTCCCAACCCTGTTTAAAAATTCATTGAAAACGTTGTGAGATTGGATGCTCAATGAGTGTTTCCGTGTGTGAGCATAAGTTTTGCAGTCTTTTTACCAAACATTTGTGCTGTTTTAGACCGACCGCATTTTGAAGAACTCAATGAGTAGAAATAAGCTGAGCAGATTACAACTGATTCAAATGGCTTCATCATGGATGGGGTTGGGAGTGGATGAATTTGAGAACCTCAGATACGATCAACCTACCCCACCCCCATAAACACACATTCCTAATTGACAGTGACCATCTGTCAACATGTAGCAATACCTTCATTGAGACAGGCTCCTTTCCTGTATGGCACCGTTGTAGGACCGAGAGAAGAAAACCTCTTAACCGGTATTCTTATCAGTTCAGTACCCGCTTTATGTGGTGCATGAGTTTTCAATTTGTAGCAATTATTGAATACCTTATCGATCCGTCCCTCTCAAGCAACCTCAGATTATTTAAAAACTATGATAATCTACAGTTCCTTCAAATCACCTAAAAGAATGTTGGAAACTGGGGCAATCAATATGGTTAGCATGAACACAGTTTAAGTTGTTTTATCCAATAGCATATTTTGGTCTATTTCAACGGCAAATGCACTGAGTCTCAAGATGGAATTTCATGTATTATTGATCCAAAACAGTGAATTACATTTCTATTTTTTATTAGTCCTATTCTCAAGAAAATTCGGTTCTTTGTGTTGGACTCTGCTGCGGACCTGATCTCTGATCAATCGTGTTTGGTGCACAATCCGTTGTTTGTTCCGTGCTTATTCTCATGCACCCGACGACGCATTACAGTCAGAGTTTGCGTTCGACTGCAATTTGCTGTATCAGCTCGAGTCGGATTCCTTTTATTTCTCATTAACATTTTTATTCATGTTAATCCAGTTGTCACAGCATTCTGGATAATATCGCCCATTTCGTTCTTACATGACTGCCTAAACAAAACAAGTTGCTTTTTGGTGATTCTCTACCGCATTGTTCGTCTATTATGGGATAAACAAAACAAGATATGGCCCTAAGTAATAAAGCAGTACCCTTTTCCTCCGATTCATCTCAAGTAAATTATCCACTCCATATTCTTTACTGTTTCAATAGTCATTTATTTCTACTGTTTCAGTCATGATACTGTTGTTTAGCAAGCTCGATGCTGTCACTTTTCCATTCTATCATGAAGTAAATATTTCGACTGCATCAAACTCAATATAAAACAGGTGGAGTCTCGGAAATGTCCGTTTCTCTCCTCTGCTGAGCTCGCGCGCGCAATAACAGCCAGTTAATGTCTGTTCTCATGATGACGTTGATATGTGCACTACAAATGTTGTCCAGGAAAATTGAAACTCGCGTTTAATGTTTCCTGATCCTGTACTGGACTGGATGAACTGAGGATTATGCATGAATATCAATTCCGAAGGATGGTAGAGTCAATTAAACTCATTTATTGTTTGAAGATGTGTAAGTCTTCTTGGAAAGAGAACTCATTCGCAAAATGAATCTCTATCGGAAAAACAAATCTGGAGATCTTTTGAAAATGTACGCACGAAAGAGAACAAGTCTGGATCTGTAAAATCCGACAGTAAACCTGTTATTCTCAACTGCAAAGCATTATTATTAAAAGAAAACTGCATTTCCATTCTTCAAAAAGCTTCGGGAATTTCAAGTCTTGATGAGCCCATTCAGATTTGCACAGACACCGGGCACTGCGTGGTTTATTTTGGTGTAAAATCCTGTCAAGTGAATTCCCTACTCACAGTGATTGTTGTCTGAGTACATACTAGCGGGTTTAATTTTTTGGCCATCTACCTGGTGGTACACTGAAAGTCTCGTTTACAGCCTAAAAGAACACTGCAGAAGAGCCCAACATGGGCAAAACAGAAATCGACAACTCTCTGTGGATCACCACAAAACACTTTCACTCCATAGTGTCGTGTTTTAATTAGATTATTCGACTGCCCCCAGGCACCAGGCAACGTTGATGGTCTTCGACTTTTGCTTCATTCCCAGGGAGGTCATTTGTCCTCCACTGGTTGAATGTATTCAGAAGCAATAGAAATATTTGTAACAAAAAGGCCGCGTCTAGGACGATTTCGCTGCATTTAAACATATTGTAATTTGCGGAAAACGTTGTGTTTATATAGGACTTTAGTACGGCAATAAAGAAAAGTAAAATACATTTAACAATAAAAAGTGTGGCGGTTAGTTTTATAGTACGTTCGAGAGTTTGCCGACCTCAGCCATTGTTTTAGTAAACGGTTGAAGTGGACTGAATGTGAACTGAATGTACAGCCTCTTCGTTCGCAATTCTTCGTTTGCTGTGCCTGGTAACGAACACTTTTCGGGGTAAGCGCACTGGACAACTGTTTCGTTCTGTTTGAAACACGTCAGCAGTGCGTACTTTTTGTATTCCTTGCAGGACTCGAATAGTGAAATTTCGGATTAATAGTCAACAACGTTACCCCGCGAGCTACTTAACCGACAGCTCATGCCTTGTGCAAATGGTTCAATAAATTTAGAGTATCATTTTTGGATTGTTCACAGGTAGCATGCAGTACTAATCGTTTTTGTTGTGGTTTTAACTCCTTGGGAGATCCTTAATTCTTCAGTGCTGTCTGTCGGTCATCTCAACTGTTTTCACTGCTTATGCCTTCATTGTTTTGAAAACTATAGCGCACATCTAGGTAAGTAGTCACTGACGTTATCTGTCGCGTCAGTTTCAACCACGATGACACTTTTCTATGTACACAAAATAGGGCATTTTGAGTTCCAGGAACAGCCGCGAGAGGAGCGAGTACACATTATCATTCAACTAAATCAGGAAAGGAAACGTAACTGCCTCTCAGGTAACTTCATCACTGACTGAGCGAGGTGGAATATTTGTATGAAGTGAATCTACATTCGTACGTCCAACAAATACGTGATCATCACTGAAATACAGAGCAAAGGTCAAACGTCATCATGCAATGAGCATAGTAACTGCGAGGTATTGGCACCATTAGATGCACTTTTATGGTCAGTCAAGGATAAACCAATATGTGTGATCTAAAGTGGGATCGATAGACTGAATATGACACAACAGGGTAGTTCTTTCATCCGTTTGTTGGGGTGGCAGCTGAACACTGTTCTTATTCCCATATGAAATTTCCACTTATTTTTTATATATCCTCTATCAAATGCATAAGTGAAACAGTATATCCTTGGATAAACTGAAAGCGAGGGGACAAGATCGATCGGTTGCACCACTGATCTTGAAGCTGAGTTTGCTGCACGTCCACCGGTAGAATAGTAAGGCAAGAAATAAAAGTCTATACTATTTGACGACTCTTCAGTTACATACAAATCAGACAGAACCAAAGGCTCACATTCTTCATGTCGCTAAGTCACTGACTGACAGTTCATTAGCTTTGAAAATATCTACCACATTTCCTTGTCCGAACTGCAAAAGAATCCGCTGCGCTGAGAAGCCACGCGTCAGCGATAATACGTATATGCTTGAATCATTATCTATCGCTTGAAATCTACTGACGGCGGATTACGGTCCGGATCTGAAAAATCGATTTATGATCATGTTTGCTAACACCGATCCCCGGCCTTCTACAACAGCCGGATCATTTGAAGTTGGAAGACGCACACCCGAACGGTGTTTGCAAATAAGCTGTCAACCACAGTCCCTGGGCTATGACAAAAAAATCTGGACATTTGGTTGTGTCGCATTTGGATGTAACTGACGAACATTCAACTGATATGGACTTTTATTTTCTACCGCCTTATACTAGTTTATGTACAACAAAATCTGCCCTTTACAAACAATTATCTGTAAAGAATAAGAGATTATTTTAACGGTGTTCACATGATAAAAAGTGATAGAGAAAGCTAGATTCTGATTGAGGATTGAAGCAAAGAATCTATGAGACAATGTGACGGTGATCAACTTAGCTCCCCCCCCCCAACTCGTCCAGTT
>UZAN01040198.1:0-12045 GCA_900618425.1 Echinostoma caproni
TATGGGGCGGTTAGGTAACCATAGGGGAAATACAGAAAAGTTAAAACTGAAAGGCCATGGAGGTGGAACATGGCAAGTTCCGATCTGACAGGCAAAGGTCATCAAACTGGGAGGTGGTTAGGAATGCACATAAATTGATGGGCTTTGAACAAAGTACAGGTAGGTCCGGTGTAAGTAATCTCAATCGTACAATAAGACATCTTGTAATCAATAAAAGCCAAACCGTTAGTATAAAAGAGAATTAAAAGCAATCGGTTCTAAACGTCAAAAACAAGGAAAACACAACAGCAATGAAAGAAGACGCATTAAAACAGTCAATAGTGGGAAAAAATCTAGGGCGGCACTTGCAGTTAGATAAATTAAAACTAAAATGTTTGGGATGGATGGCTCTCCGAGCTGAATTGTTTTTGCAGACTTTTCGTATCGATGCTAGGGAAAATCATCGGTGTGACATTGTATAGATCCCGGTTCAGCGTGACCAGTTTTATATTGTATTGTTCAAGGGTTGTGATAGGCTAGTTGCGTCTCTTGAATTCCATTGGCCAATTCAGTTTGTTAATTATTATTTGATTGGATAGTTTCTTGCTATGACATCCTTTCCCTTTTTTCTTCTTCAATCAAACCTCCAAAGTGAAGATACCAATCCTGAAGTACGAATGTTCAACATTATACCCATAACGAAATGTGTACAGTTACCCCATTATCGTGGGATGAACAACGAAAAAATGTTTATTGACAAGAAGCATTAATAATATTTGGTAGAACCATGGATTTTAGCAACGCTGGCTCCCACTATGCATAACAAACTATAACACAACCTTCGGTAAATAACCCCCAGATTTTTGTTTCTACCCAAGTACGCCAAGTTATGCGACCCTGGAGGTTTTGATAATCGTATTTTGGGATGACTCTGGCTTCATCCAGTGAAATTACGATCCAGCGATCTAGCAAGTCGCGGTATGCATCGAAGGCTCTGATACCGCTTTAAAACTGTCTTGATACCGATCGATGTGCCCACCTGGAAGAAGAAATTCAGTCGCTCGTTCTAGCATTGGTTTCAGTTGTGAATCAGATATCTCCAGGCATTTGAAAGCAGCCACAATTCCGCAGATAAACAACAACCTACTTTTCCGTTCAGTCCAAATAACTTATCGCACCCTGACAGAATCTTCGCCCTGGTGCAGTGTTGACAAACTCACTGCCTTTACTCACCCATTTTTCATCGATCATGAACCTCTCATCCTTCCGTCCAGCATTCGTATCCCCAGTTTCAATCACGCCACATTCAGTTACAAACCAGTGTCAATGATGCCTCGCCTGTCGATAGAGATCACTGACCCAATAAAGTTTTTTGCCGACTATCAATATTTGTCTAAATGTACGTTTTGTACCGAGAAAAGGAAATTAATGTTTTAAGAATGATGACGATGATGATGACGTGATGGAACAACTCCTCGGTTTTCACTTCATGACCAACCACCATAGGAGACACAGTAACGGTTTCATTGTATTATTCTATTCTCCTGGAAACTGTCGATCTGGGCATGTTGAACAATTTCGACGTCTGGACGGCCTTCCACCACGGATGATGGGTCAAATTAAAATTGATGCCTATTTACATTTATTTGTGAATCAAAATTATGCTGAGACTAACTTGTTGCATCTCTCAGCATGCAAGTGGAAGCCAACTGACATTCACGAATTTGAATAAGGTGTTAACTGCGATTAGGTTTCATGAAAATCAGGTAGTCTCCCTGTCTCGCATATCACTGAACTTTGCAACCTCAAAGGAGAACAGTTTTGGGCAATCCGATGAACTGGAACTTCAGTTCCTCCGGTTAGGTGGTATTCTCCTTAGTTTGACGACCAGAACTCAATTTCAATTATATTTGTAGAAAGCCCCACCATAATAATGACGACAACGGTAGTTTTTAGCAGCAGAAAATGCTTCTAAATGACAAGGATTCACTAAAAAGTAATGGGCTGCTAAAACTCCTGTTTTTAGATGTGTAAAAAGTTCCAAACATTTATGAGTCTATGAATTTGGACGGTTTGTTAACCACCTCATAGTTAGCACCTAAAAGAGGCGCTGTGATGCTGTAATCCTGGTTTTCCTGAATAGCACGCACATAGTCGGTGTACACTGTAGGGGTTCGAACATCGGATCTCTGAAGCACGGCAGAGCTAAGCATGTGAACCAGTTAATCTCCGTAAGTCTCATTCAGTTTCAAAATTCAAAGTTCATTGTATACACGTTCATTTAGTCGTGCTCAGGTGGTGTTTTAAATATAATTTTATTTCAGTCGGTGAATCACAATGCAGTTTAGGTCAATAAATTAGAAAAATCTACTCAAAAATAACACAGTGTTGTTTTTCTGGTCTAAGAAAGTGGAGTGGGTGGATGGGTATGAGGAGTCACATTGCCAAAAATTAAGTATTACGCTTTCGTCCCTTTTATTCACTTCTTAAGTGATCCTCATGTCAAGCCGATTATTTGGTTGTCACAAAATTCGTAATACCACACAGAATTTCTTCGTCCTCGGTGATACTTTGTGATTTCTCTCAGTAAAATCTCGGCATGATATCCAGACATTTATTTGTCCCTCCGATACATTGTCTCTCAGAACACCAGAGATTGTGAACACCTTGCACATACTGCCCTTCCTCTAGTAGCCCATATATTCCATCATAATGGAATGCGTTCCTGCTTCAGCCCTCTGACCCCGAGTAGAAGAGTTTACATTTCTTTTTCTGTTCCTCATCTCGCCTTCCACTTCGATCGTATTTTTCGTGACTTGCCCACAATTGTTATTTAACTTTGTACCGGTAACTAAATTAATTGATGAGCAACTTGTCGTTGATTTTACATTTGGTTGGATAGGGTGAATAAAATCCAAGACACATCCTAGGAGCTCTACCCGCGATGGTCAAGTCAGGGCGAACCTGGCTGTAACTCAAGCGCGATCGTGGGTCATCTCGTCGACACTGGGCACAAGATCGATGTGGTTTATCGCATACCGTTCAATCAATCGAGGGTGGTCTGAGTTTGGACACCATCCATGCCCCAGGCGATCACCATTCAGTTACTATGCCCAAGCCTATGTGCCCCAAAACACTGGTTTAAGCACTTCAATTGCACCGGCTTAGTTTACAGAACATGACGTAGCACTTGACCTAAGGCCACATCAGCTGACATAAACACACACAAACACACACATCCTGTACCCTCTACCTCCGATAAATGACCTTAAACTGGGCTAATGAAAGTATGTCAGCATCCTCCACTGTTTGATATGGTTAGGAATAGTGGAATGCAATCGTTCGCTCACTGACTCGTTTTCTCAAACGTCATATTATTAGTGGCGTTGAAATTGTAAACGCAAGTGTTTCTCTAATCAAACCAGAGCATCTTTTGTGAGTTTGTGTAACAGGAAATTTGTGTTTATGTTGCTAAATATCCACAGGACAGTGCTGGGACAAAGAGAGTTGTTTATTACGAACAACGGTAGGGGTATCGATAAATTGGCCCACATGCAACCAAACGTCTCGTGAGGAACAGGTCACGATGATTCTCAAAGGATAATT
Organism: Echinostoma caproni; assembly: GCA_900618425.1. NCBI lineage: Eukaryota > Metazoa > Platyhelminthes > Trematoda > Plagiorchiida > Echinostomatidae > Echinostoma > Echinostoma caproni. Next base: position 3,586 of record UZAN01040198.1, read on the forward strand.
AATGGAACCGTTAGACGGTTGATGTGCATTTTATGTAGTTACAATTTTGAACACAGTAATTCGCTCTAGGAGGTCTTATTCATTTTGACCATTGTGCGAAACTGCCAATTGCGTTCTTTTGTGACATCCAAACATACTACTCACATTTGCGAGTAGTACCCCACAACAGCGGTAGCAAGCAAACGGGTCAGCAAAGGAATCTGGCATTTTCCAATCTAGTCTGCGAACTGATATGATTTTTTAGTTGTGAAAGAATACATCACCTTCTTCTTTGATACAAGAAGGTCTTTTAAAATCTGGGATTAGATTGCACACGAGTGATAGAGTAGGGAGATGCACGTATGGATAGATGGGTTGGAGAGGACCGATGCAAGAGATATGTGACTTAGTATTCTCCAACTTTAGAAATCGGTGCAAACGAAGTAAAGTGGCAAACCACCTTTCATCCGTGAACCATTCTCATCACACTTTGATCTTTTATGCTTTAAGATACACAGGGGACAGATGAAAGAATGTACCTAAGCTTAGTGATTAACTATTTTGAAGAAAAGGGAACAGTCGAAGAAGCGTAACCTCAGAGTTCTTCAGTTCAAGATGCACATTCTGAGGTCGCGTTTTGTCTCTCACCTGTTAAAAATTACATGTTCCGTGGTTTTGTTTCGGGGGGATATCCCGGGGCGAAATCAATAGGGTTTCTGCCTGTTCTATCACAGAGTCAGATCATCCTGAGGTGAACAGAACAGTCACATGCAAACATGACCGTTGAGTTCAGTGTGTTAATTCGAGCAATGTGTCAATGATATTCATGGTATTCATGACCTAACCGATGCTCCCGTCTGACCCCGTTGACATTATGCACCGGTAATGTTCGTGGACGGATTCCAGTTTTCATCACCTTAATCCGAATCTCGTGCGCTGGAATCCAATTAGGGTTGTCCATTGTTGATCAGTTTTATGCAACCCCATAAAAAGAAAGTACAACGCTTTCGGTCACTAGGTCACTTATTCCCCCAATCAAATTGCTGGCACATTTGCAACCACCACATGCTTGGAGTGAAAATCGTTTTTGTCTGCAGCACACAGAAATCCTTCATCATTTTCTAAAGTGGTTTCAGTTTGTTGCAAGAAGTACTACGTTCCGTCCGTGGCTAAAGGTCCCGGGAAAGCAGCTAGAAAGACAGTGGTAGTCTGGCGTCGGCAAGAATGCGGAAATGTCAGTCATTCCGGGAATTCTGGTCACTTGCGGCTACTCCAAGTTTGAGTAAAATACGGCGAGTTGGCTAAATGTATGTGTGTTTGTGCTGTGATTCAAGGTGGTCGATGAGATTGAAGTTTCCGTATCAGTTAGATTGACTGTTGATACCCGTCGAGGTTGTCGGACGATTGGTTGATAAACCAAAAAACAAGACAGTCAGACACCGATGAGAACAAGAGCTCTGAGGCAGACTTCACACTATGAACATACATTTTGCAGAAAATCTAACAAATGTGTCTGTGTGTGTGTGTGTGTGAAAACCTTCCCAATTATCCTCGCGTCACCTGTTCCGTTTCAACTGATAAAAACCCCGGTGGCGAGAATGATACGTTGGACTGGAAAACAGTTCTTTTTACCTTCTGTTATGTTCTTTTTGATAAAAAGTTATAGCTTCTGTTATACAAGACATCATAGCTTCCTTGTTCTGTTACACGTCATAAGAAAGACGTACTTTTCTCCCACGAATTCATGTTAAAGAAACAATTTTTACGTGTTCCCATGGGACAACGTACATAGGCCGCACGGTCAGGCATTTGTCCGAACGAAGCCGTGAACACTGCCCCCGTATGACTTAATACAGGAACGATTAGGTCACTCATTACAGTGCACTGGTTTCACGTTTACTAGTTGAAACAAATCACACCATGTGAATATGACCAAGGCATTCCGTTCCCTGTATCGGGTACGCTGACGACAATCAAGACAGGTTGGATGTCGGATGCTGGCCACAGCGAAAGTGGTCGGAATTCGTCTACGCAACCCCCCCAGCTGTGTACCGAAAATCAATTTGTGCAGGCGCTTAACTTCCCCGCCCCCGCCCCTGCCCCCCCCCCACTCACTCACTCACATCCCGAATAGTANAATAGTACCAAAGATCGGATGACCTAACAATCACGTGATCATTGAGAATTTCACATCCCTGTCTGAAGACGAAGTTAGTCTCAGAACACCTATGATGTTAATTTTATCTTTCCCAAAACGATTACTTGGTTATTTGTGGTTGAATGCTGATAAATATATAAACAGTGTGATATTTTCTGTAATGTATTTAACATAACTACGAATCACTGAAAACGAGCTTGTTTACCACTCTTTGTTGTATTTGAAATGTGCTCTGAGTGACTGTTTAGATAATTAAAACACTACTCTGATACCCTGGGAACATGCACTATGTCTATAGACACCATGGGTGATTAGTAAATGGTTTGATTCCATTAGACGGAGCTATTCATCATCGGTAACAGCCAAGGAACGACGAACGGTAAAGATTGGTTAGAGGCTGTGCAATCCAGTTCAATCGGCAATGCGACTTGATCCCCAAAACTAAAGATCATGAACCTCGGAACGTGTTCCTATGCTACTTACGTGAGCACCAGTCATCTTCTCAAACACTTTTCACCTTGTTTGTACACGATATAACACAGACAATTTGTGAATGTTTCCAACGGAGCCGTAACTCCGGAGGCTAGCGTTCAGATGAACGAGGTCCGTCGCCCGCAAAACAGCTCGCAAAAATGGGTTGTGCTAAATCATGTAAATGGAAAATGAAAAATACGGTCTGATCAGTTTCCCCGGGGTTGCCGAGTGGGTAGTATGCTTGTGTTCTACCTGTGATGTCCCGAGTCCGATCCCCAGTTGGGTCGATGGATTCGCACTGCGCCGATGAGACCCAACCAGGTCGAAACAGCAGTCCAGTGCATCCCGACTCTTCAGTTCACGCTTCGTTTGCACTGTACACGACGAAGTCACCTTTGAAATTGCAAAGACTATCTTTAAAATCGTTTTTGGCACAACTTAACCTGCCGACTGGCGTTCCATCTGCGCTTTGTTCAGCCCGATTCACAGGTGGGTTGATGGGTCCGCATTTTGATCTCGCTAGTTTGCAGTTTAACATGAACACCGAGTTTGATCTTTTCATAATAAAAATCAGAGGACATACAAGGTAAAGAAAAGGTGACTTGAGTTTGACGATGTAAGACACCCCACTAAGTGGAGCCCCTGAGTCAAACCTGTGCTATTGCCATTCCTTTCTCTCTCATCCTCTCCTTGTCTGGACAAAACAATCCGAGTGGATTGACATAACTTCCCTGACCAGTAAGGCAGATTGTGATTTGTCTGGTTGTAGGTAAAATGTTGGTGTGAGCGGTCGATGCACAACGTATTTTCAGTCGGTTCGATTTGTGATCAGTTTAATTTGGAAAACTCCAATTAAGTGCTTGTTGATGTTTCGAAATGTTCCGTACAGACTAGTTGGCCCCATTGTCTCATTCGATACGGACTCACAACTTCAGTGGTGATAATATGACAAAACATAGACAATCGAAGCACTGTTCCAGGTTTGATCCAAACTAATCAGGCGTAAAAATACGGATTGAATCTCTAATTCCATTCCAGATGAGGAGGCACTTTTTTAAATCAATTGGTTTCGGATAATTTACATTTAGAGTGGGCATTTCATCTGAGAATAAAATAGTTATTGAGATTAGGGTCCTATGTTTTGAGGATGAATGATGGAACACCAACGAGGTTTTAGCAAAATACTAATATACTTCAATCGTAGCAATAATTGCAGAGTGCATGAGACCCATTTAGGTTGGAAATCACAATTGTTTGTAAAATTTGAAATGTTAGAAACTTTGCATTCCCGCAGTCGAATAGCATTGATCAATAACTGAAAAGAAATCCATTGGAAGGGCCCAAATGTGACAAGGTTGAATTGTCGATCAATAATAGTTTTCGGGCAACGCCCTTTGCGAGATTAATTTATCTCTTCGGTCTACGGTGAACGAGGATGCGGAGGATGCTGTGCGAGACTGACATAAAACGAGAACATCAATCGGGACATGAAGGTGGGAATCTTTCTGTCAGACCAATTATGCCGTAGTTCACAGTTATGCGGAATCGATTTTACCTTTCTTCGTTCCAGTACACAGTGCACAGGTAGCAGAGTTATCAATCCTTAAAGATGGATGTTGGATGTTCACTGTTTATTTTGAATAATGCAAAAACAATAATACCAGTAATTTTCAAAATAATTTATCCACTGGACATACTGCTGAAATGAATCTCCGCAAGCCGAGGATAAAGAATCAAATTCTGATTACTGGAATAGCTGTTTCTGTGGGTTCTTGTAAAAATGCATTTACTTCCCCTTAGACACAAAGTATTTTAAGTACCCACAATCGGCCAAACACTAATTATCCAAGATTTCAATTTCGTAGCGGAATTTAAACCTATAAAACCTATGGGTAATATAAGACCGATCAATTGATACCGGGGTTACACAATACATCAAGATCGATTACTGTAATTTGCTCCTTCGATGCTCGAGCACACTCAGCACGGTTTGATTTCTAATACCATCGGAATGTTAGCTTACGTGATAATTTGTGACCCGGGGCATCAGTGGGTGAGGAAAATGTCACATTACAAAATAAGCTAAGTGCTGACGAAATCTATTAAGTTTTCGTTTATCATGGAATGCATGTTCGAGTTGATCATAGATCAGTGTCTCCTTGATCTAAAAAGAGTTTTGTCTCAGTTAACTATGAAATTTCTTCGATTCCCTTCTTCGCAAAGGTCACTAACTATACTCACAATCTTCTGGTCGATATGTAGCGACTCAAACGGCTCATTTGTCACCAGCATAAGTGTCCGTCAAGGACGTTCTATTTCATCATGCGTGTATCATTATTTGGTCAAAGACAAAACACTGGTGAATACCCTAAGTGGTCTACACTACGCCAGAATTCAATTTACTCTTACGACGTTCTTTTTTGTTCACATGTATGATGTGCAAAGCATGATTTCACAGACTCGCACGCTTCTCTGTATGCTCTTTACACCTACCTTCAAAGTGTTAAGTGTTGCTGTAAGACTGGAAGTCGACTACCCTGTTTTCAAACTTGACAGGCAGGAGTTGACTATAATGAACTACTTTTCCTCTCGCTGTATAAGTTGTACTCCGGACAGATTGAAGCCTGTCCAATACTTGGGCGTGGATCTGAGGTTAAAGTGAATTCGAAATATTGCGTCTACTTCACCGAGTTACACGAGTTCCGTTTCACCGTTTCCATATCTTGGATTTGTGTATTTGGAAGAGATTCATAGACAGTTGGTTTTATCAATCAATGTTTTGTTGATTGGGCGCAGATGACCTAAAGCGGACGGGTTAACATTATCGAGGAGCTAAACCTCCCTCGACCTGGGTGAGCTTGCTTCGGTGGATAATTGTTTTCCCCCCACGCAGTTAGGATGAGTAAGCTTGCAGGATTAGCACATGCCTAGTAGCAGTCTATCAAGTCGCTGATTGCTGTTTGCATTCGTCATTTCAAGGTGGAGAAATTCATGCAGAGCTCAATATTAGATCACGTGGATACTTCGCGTAGCAGTGAAAGCCGTACTCAAAAATTAGGAATGCGCATCTACTATCTCCCGGACTGGGGTCCAAAAGACATCCTAACCAGATGAATAAATAAATTGGAGGGATATGCCGGCAGATGAACAGAAAAGATGTTTGTTGTCGTTTCGTGTCACTTATGTGTCAGATTGTGTACTATGCAAACTTATCCTTTGTCTCCCCCCACCCCCCCCACTCTATCCCCCNCTCACTCCGTATCCTCGTTTATCGTGGACAAAGTTGTACGCGGTCTACATACAGTGTGTAAGAACATCCGCGATTAGAGACATTCAGATTGCTGTATTTTGCGTTTGATCATAATGAAGATGTTTGATGATGAAAATAAGCCCGGATAACTGTTAAATTACATTATTATTATTATTATTATTATTATTATTGATTACTGTTCATGGTTATCATTGTTAGTGAAACTGAGAGACATAAATCTGCTAGAAGATCAAGATCTAACAAGCAAGGAATTCAGATTTGTGATTTTCAAGCGGCCGAAATCATGATTTGCACACTTTCCCCAATGAGACATTCACAATGTACACACACACACACACACACACACAAGTGATATCTCTGCACCACCCGATGTTCCCCATGCTGTAACTTTTATAAGTATATGTAAACAACAACGACAATCATGAATTAACAACACAAGGGATTTATTCACTCAGATAATTGTGTGGTAGATTGAAGTCTTATGTTGTGAAAATTTCAGTAGCCTCAGCGGGATTCGAGCCCACGTGTGGACTCCGCCCACGCTTTTGTACAGTGCACACTCTACCAGCTGAGCTACCAGGCCACACCGGTGGCATTGATTTTTTCGAATTTGAATCACTCATCCAACTTATCGGTATGTATTGATCAGAGATGAAGTGTAGACTATGAGTTCTTCCTCACGGCTCATCTTCCAGAAAGTACCCTAATGAGAATTGGGGAGATAACTGCATGGAACGGATTTAATGCAAGCTGTAAAAACAAAACCTACAGGAAATTCTGAGCTGGTGAAAGTCTCAGACAGAATAATTTCAGGCAAAAACCCGCGATACGAAACATTAGGTGATCAAGAAAATATACAGCAAAAACGAAGCGACCAAAGATCTGGTGCAGTTGATAAAGTGTTCGAGTTCTCCTAGGGTTTACTTAAATTTAATTAGAAGAAAATTCTTTTGGGACTAATACACTATTAGTTTGAATGCTCGAGTAGTTGTCAAGAGGTTATCATATTGATTGAAATCGTTCCCGTCGTTCATGTATTCCCGAGAATAGAAATGAGTTCAAGTTGGTCGGTAGTACTGAGACACGGCCCTACGGTATCTCTTTGTGTTTGAAGCATTGTGCTGTGGGTTTGAGAAAAGCAAAAATGGAATAACGCAGCATATGCACCGTTCCCGAATTCGGATGACATTTATTTTGGAATTATTCTCCCTTTGGTTGTCATGGTGCACGTTAAGGAGAGAGAGTACTTTCTGATATCCATGGGCTTACTGAAATAAATCGCGAAAATAGTTACCTCACGGATTCGGAGACCTAATTTTGACCACAAAATATTCCATTTCGTGTGCTCTTCTTCTTAGAGCGGATGAGTGATGCACATCCATCCACTAAACCATTTATTATATTTATATACAATTCAAATTTCGTATCCATCGCATTGGATGAAGGTTTATGTTTCAACACCGTGCCAAACAGCGCTCATATCGGAACTGAGCGGAATTTGGTTGCTGAAATCTGTTCATCTATCCCTTTTCAATGACAGTTAGTCAATTTATTTGATCAAATGACACAATGAACAAAAATAAGCCGTTGAGAAAACTGGCTCGAATTAGTAATCTCTCCTCTCGCATAAATTGGTTTCACAATGGGATGGCGTGTATACGCTGGATCCAGTGAACACATTTAAAATCACTTATCTCATTGATCAATCGGCAATCTCCACGAAACCGCTTCCAAATGATGCTGGGGGGATAAGGGTGATTTCAAGCATAAGCTCACTGACAAGCACTAGTGTTGGGTGAACACTTGTCGCTTATTATCCGCCGAAGTGAATAAAACTGTCCACATGAGATAATCAATTCTTGCCGAACAAACATCACACGGTTTCATCATCACAAACACGGTGTAAAAATGTGGCATAACCCTGAAATCGACTGCAATAGATTTTCGAGTCAGAAAAAAGGACCTTATACCAGACGGGTGAGGAGTATCTGTCAGTCGGACGACGAAATGGGATTCTACAGCGGTTTCCACACGAGTGCTAGTTTTCGGCACAGCTGGTCAGCAGACATTTGTAATCCAGTCAGGAATAGATGACGGTAGCTGTGTATGCGTGCGTGTTTGTGTATGGGTCTAAGCGCTCGCCACCACCAATTACAGATCTTTGCACAGATCTATTGGGCCATCTCTCCCCCAGTGTGTTATTGCTTCTGAATGCGCACCCGTCCAGGATCGCTGCCACGGCCACCAAAACATCCTCCAAAACAATCTGTTCGGGTTATTGGTTATTTAAACGGGAGCACGGTTAGCTGTGCACCAAGGAAACGATTTAAATTCATCAGTTCAACTCACAAACGTTTAGTTTGGACTGTGAAATTTTTCAATCTTTTATATATATATATATATTAAATTTATATTCCATATTCTCTAATAATAATAGTAATACTAATCAAGTACTGACAAATACAATCCAACTGGAACATGTGTTTTTTTATTCGAGGCACCACCAGCTCATGTTTAATGTGTGCGCACGTATGTTTGCATTTGCGTGAGATATAGATTCAAAACAAATAGTAAGATA
>UZAN01040198.1:27901-40640 GCA_900618425.1 Echinostoma caproni
GGGGGGGCGGGTTGTAATCGATAATAAAACGGGAAGGTTACTTACCGTCAGCCCACCCACCGATTAACCGACCGACAGCTTGACCTTTACGCAAGCGAGCAGCATCCGATGAAATGCGAGGAAGGAGTGTCAGGTGGAGTAGAGGTTGGATACCACTAATCGTTCTTGTCTGATAATGGGTACGTATCCTCTCCTCGAATGATCCAGATGTAAGCGGCACCATTATTTGAATCGGATGGAACAGACCCTATGTGTAGTAAACAAACGCAGTTCATTTTCACTCCATTTTCCCACCCCCACCGCGTGAAATTGACCGAATCGGTGTCTAATTTAGGGGAAAACCGGAGTGTAATTCAGGGCGAACACTTCTCTGTAAATATTTGTGTTTGCTGACTGCCAGAAGCAATAGTTCTGTTCAGTATTTCAGTCCCTCCCCCGCACCCCAAAAAGTAACAGTTGGGAACATTGTGTTCTTGACCCCAAACTGGGCGAAATATATGATAGGGCAAATAATTGACAGTTACGATGATCCAATTATCACCTATTTTTACCGGTTCACATTTTTTCAATTCCAAAATTTATCATACTGCATAACTGTTGCACATTGCTGGAATATGTTTGATTAAAAAACAAATGCTAAACTGGAGTTTCACTGCGATGGTAAAGGTGTTTCGAAACTCTACTAATCAGTCTAACCCGTTGTTGTAACGATGAACTTGGGATGAGACATATTCAGAGCCACAAATTCAACATGCCTAAGAACAGTTTTGTTGGAACTTTTCAAAATCCCAAAGGAAGACATTTTGATGGCATTCTGGTAGCAAATGGACTGGTTATTGACCAAATGTGAAGCAACACCTGATCGATAATTCTTGTTGGTGTTGTTGTTATCAGAATTTAAAATGAAAAACAAAAACTTTTTCATACATACCGAGTCGTTCATTTTCCCGGGTTGGAGAACTGTAGATTTTAGTTATTACCGAATAATATCTGAATCGGTGCAATCGTCTACTCTCGACCGTATTAGCCATACCCATAAAAGTTAACCATGGCGATTTTTAATACCCACAAGTTCGTAAGTGCTCACTGATTGGTTTAAATATCTGATCAGTTTTGTGAGTATGTGTGGGTACGAACAGTGACTAACTATAACTATAAAGAACCTTGTGTTGCAAGAGATTCAATTCTCTGTGAACCAACATCTGTTAGAAGAATTTTGACTTTAAATATATTACCCAAACACGGAATTGGATGCTCTCCGCCAGCGAGAGAGAGAGAGAGAGAGTAAATCGTCTACGTGCTAGTTCTATTTTTTACCGTTGACTCTACTCGGTGAGGGGGGGGGGGGAGGCTCACGGATCGCTTTCAAACATACTACTACTGTTACTCGAATTCAGATCACTATTGGATTTGAACTCGTTTGGGAAATTTTATTTGGTTTGAAAATCTTCGAGTCCCCGGGGAGACCGAGTCCCTTCCACTATACGCGGGATTAGTACTTCAGTGTTAGCAAGTATTGTTGGACTGTGTTGTACCGCTTAAACAACGCGCTTTTCTGATCTCCCCTTAGCTCACAGTCCAGTTAGTACACACACGCACATAGATTGATCATGTTGCAGCAAGTGCACCATGTCAAAATAAGGAAAACATGCATGAGAAAATGTGTTTCGCGCGAGGACATTTGCGCCCATGGCTCTCTCTGATCGCACTTTGTTTCTGTTCATAAGAAGACACAGGTGGTGTGTGAAGAATTGGTCACATTCGGCACAAATTGATTCTGACCGACTCTATACGAAAATGTAATTGGGTACTTCAGTGTGACTGGCGGTCCTGAAGTTCGTTTTTTAGGGCAGTGTACTCTTCAATAATGCTCTTTGGAGAATGTCTGGCGGAGACTTATTGTTTAATCGGTGAGCAGTTCCTCGGGAGTGTCGGATACATCACCGAGCGTTTTGAAATCGTAACGCATTTCCTTATCATCGAGAGATGAATGACTGAGAACGGTGAACAGTACTGAGTAAAAAGCGATGGTCACAATAAGTCTATATCACTGAATTTATGTATATCTTTCACATACGTCGGAATACAGACTGTGTGCCAAACATATTATGGTACAATAATCTTTATGGAAAAAGTCGTTCCATGATTTGCCAATGAGCGGAATACTATCAGGTTGCCCAGACCAAGGCAGGTGAATTTTCTTGCGGAATCCACAACCGGAGCCTTCGGCTAGCCAAAGCCTGACCAGCAAGGCAGCGGCGGCGGTTTGTGAAAACCGTCATTCATTAGGAGCCGGTGCCCAGTTCATCGGATCATAGGCCCTTCGGACGGGGTCAAACGTCCAAGGTGCCCAATACACCTGTATGCCCAATTGAGCCGGTGATCACAACCGTCACAACCGGAAGGGAGTGTGTTTCGTATGCCTATTTCTGGTTGGTTTGGAATCAAGAATTTTGGCCAACTCCCCTAGGTGAACTACCAGTGGTCCACCAACTCTGTTATAGCCCCGAATATCGGCTTTTCATCCTCTCACATTGTTGGGAAATCACCTCCGCCACGAGAAGGCTATTTGAGACGCTAGACTCTATGGGACCATTTCGAGAAGTTCAAGGGAAGGGTAACCATCGGCAACCATAGACACCCACCCCAGGCCTTGCCGAGGCTTTCGGAGGCATCGCTGAATGTTCAACATGGTGTCACCTGAGTCTGGACATGTGCAAAGATAAAGGCGAGGTATTCTCCGCTAACGTGAAGGAAGGAAGTAGAAGGAAGTAGTAGTTTCATGCGTTATCAGATTGCAGATTACCTGATGGTAATCCATTCACTGCCGGTCTTATGCCAATACGGGTTGCTGCGAATAGTCGTTTTTCAGTACTTGGGAAGTATAGTAGGAAATAGAAATGCCAGATCCAGTTTAAAGCTAGATCGAAACGCTGGAAATGTTCTAATATAAGTGGCGCTTCATCTTTATTGTCTGGACAAATTGTCGTGTAGCGAATAGTTAAAGCGATGAGAGCGATGGATATCAAGAGGCAAGTAAGCTGATCTCACGGTCTCGTCTCTGTGTGTGTGCGTGTATCATATCTGTTCTACAACCTGTCAGGTTAAATCGGAACCAACTGATTGAGAATCTCGCACCGGTGTATTCTTTTCCTTTGTGTTCACATTAGCGGGGGATTACACAAAACACCCATCCAATTTCGGCCTTTGGTAGAGTTAATGTCAGGCGCACACGCACACAGGTGTTCGCGCACGCAAGCATGCACTCACGCAAAGAGACTGTCCTACTGTATTCACCACTTGGTGTGTATAAGCTCCAATTTGGACGAATCGACTTTATTCGTATTCAGCTCGTATTAATCGGTTTTACAGTTCTCAGTCCCAACAGCGTATCTAATGCGGTTGCAAAGATGTATTTTCAAAACCTAGCCTTGGACAAAGCCTTGGATAAAGCTCGAGTGCGAAGGATAGAGAGATATGGATAGTCAGGGCCCTGAATAGCTAATTGCCTTTTGATGTCCAATGCCCATTTCGCGTTCATTCCGTGCTCCCATATGCATGATTGTGCGCCTTTTTTGCAGGCACATACGCTCGCACGCAAGCATGCACGCACGCAGACTGAAACCTCGAAACAGTACACGATTCGTACCCGGGATAGAGAAAGGCATCGCTTGCAAACAAAAACATATGGTGATTCTAAATGACTACTTGTTCTTGTGCGTTGTGGTTGTTGTTGTTGACGATTTTACTTAGAGCAGGTAAAAATTGATGTAGATGAAGTGAGTTACTTTTTGGGATTAACACTGGACTCGTGTTGTGCATAATTGCTGTAGCAACAGCAATTTTCTGACGGTTGTTAAATATAGGGAGGGTCTTTTGGATTGTTATTGTTGTTGATTGTTTGCAATTAATTATGATAGGACTAAGTATTCCAATTATTCCAATTTTAGAACAAAAATTTGCGCCCATGATTATCGGGAAGAGAAAAAAGAGCTGTGGTATACTCAAACCTGTTGAGTGTATAAATTATGCGGAGGTGGGCAAGGAGAAGGGCTGGGGTTGAAATGCGGTCATGGTAATCACGGTAACCGATACGACCGGTCTACAGGACCAATCACGGCAGTGTGACACTAAGACAGATATCGAACCGTAGAACGGTCACGTGACTATTGCTACTGTCTTCGGTACCAATCCACCTCACTGTACATTTAAGAAAAATAAGTGAACCAGTCATGGCTGAGATTGACTGTCTCAGAGGTTTTGTCATCGATTACTCGTTTGTGCATAATCTACAAATGTGAAAGCTGTAGTAACGTTCGTCATCAGTAGTGTAGACTCATACCAATAAAAAAGGCGCATCAGAAGCGACTCAGCGCGCCAAAACGCTGTCTAATTTGTGCTCTAAGTTTTGCGCCTGATCCGTTTGACTGATTAAACAGATTTTACGAAAAGCAACCGCCATACATAATTTGACATTGTTTAAGGTATTCTGGCCTTATCTTTGAGGATCCCTGTCTCATTGAAACTAATTTTTTCTCAATATACATGAATACTTTGGTTCTCCTATGCTTGCAGTTATCTTTACAGCTTTGCATATTTGATAGTACTCCAAGATTGAAAAGGTTTTGATTGCGTGGTGCAACAAAATCACTAAAGTAATTTCTGACTGAAATGCGCACATCTGTTCATGCAACAATCTATGTAAATACTACGTGAAATTACTTTTTGGCAGTTTATAGTTCTGTCATTCACTTGTGTCGATGTACGAGAGAGAATATACTAAAAATGTTCGTAAACAATCACAACGCAATGTGTTTGTTCTCACAGAAGTCAGACAGTGATATGCTTCTTTGTGTCCCACTGAAATTGTCTGCTTACTCAATATCTTATGCAATTTTCTTGGCTCTTCCGACAAACGTATCGAGTGGTTCATTGCCGGATGGAGATGGGGGCGGAGTTAAGTTGTCACATTTTTGAAATTCTCCTGGATCTTTTGTGTCTTAGTTCTTCCGGGAGTTTCGTTAAATTTATGTTGGATTTTACCTGCTAACGAAGTACCTGTACAAATCATCTCCACTATTTTCACGGTATCTTTTTTATCGTCATTCTTTCCTCCGGAAAATCTGTTCGTTAAATTGAATTAGCTTCTCACTCGAAGAAGTTCTTGCCCAGTTAAAAATCGATTTATCTGCATCACGTAAGCATGTCTTGGTTGTATCTGAATTACAATTACTAGTTTATTTTATACACTTCTTATTATAGAAGCGTTACTAACAGACCTTTTCCAGATGTGTTTAACAAACAGGTTGGAAAACTGGTGTGCGTTCCCCGGAACCAGCTCCCCTTTGCGTATTCTCACTTAGCACTGCTATCCATACTCTGGACCGATCGGATAAGTAAATCGCCAAATCAATGCCATTCATTTTACTATTCCAACAGTGGGTTACGCTTATAGGGGCTGAGTTTAGAGATTCCTCGCCCTGGAAGATCCACTTATTTGCTATTAACTGTATTGACAATGATACCTTGTTTCGGAGTTGTTACGAGTCCACTACCACCCAGTGTTTATGCATTCCCTTAGAGATGAAGCAGCCCACTCACGAACATTGTTCTTTCATTGGTCAGTAGCGATATTTGCTAATGAAACTATCGTGAGAGATATTTCGTGAAACTCTCCAGAGGGTGAAATTGCTCCGTTATCAAATTTACTCATCTGCAATCTGATGTTTGCGAGAGATACAAGGATTGAAAACTTGGCCTGGTCTAATGCTATATTTGTGTTTGGACAGGATTTGATTTGCTCCAGTCGATCCCGTTCAACTAATGAAAAACTGCTTAGAATCGAAGATCAACGATCCAAAATGTATTCATTTTCCTAAAAGTTTGTCCATTTCTCTTGGTGATAATCTCCCACAGTCGATCGTCAATGAAAACAGGTAGCGAACTAAGGACGTTTTAATACAACTGCCGAAGCCTCAGAGGGGATTAAAACGGATTAAAATACCTTTTCTCACACATGCAGCACCGAGTTGACAGATAGCGCGCAATATCCCGCTGGCTTCATGCCGTGCCCGTGGTTTGTGCGTCAGATTCTGATAAGATCAACTGATTTACTGGTTCCCTTCATCTCACCGCATCGTACTCCATGGAAACTGTGACCGTGACCGAAATGTGTGCGTCGATAAACTGGTTGGATCAAGTTCATTTTAATTTGAGAAAATAGAAAGTCAATTATTTATCCCATTGTTATATCTATACCACCAACGATTTCCTGACCCTGTGGTTTCCGAAAAATCAAGGATACGTTCGAAGTCATCCATCATGTTAAAACGTGCAAGTTCAAGGGAATCAGGATGTCCATTCAGTTAGTTTGTCTGTCAATCCGGGTTATTGTGGCAGTAAACATCTTTTATCGAAGGGGATCTACACTTTCTGGCCAATTGACTGACTTTACATTACATGAGTGATTTGCAGGTACGAAGACGATTATATTAGTTCACGGATAAAATATTATTCATCATTCTGTTTCTATTTATCAAGCATGAACGACTTAGTTCAATTTGTATTGTAACGATTTCCAACACGGACTTGTTTAAAGCACTGTTCCTTGTAACGTGTGTTCGAGTGGATAAACTTGACACTGCTAACAGAGACGATTACCTGATGATTAAGTATTTAACAGTGAGTATACAAAAATTGTAGATAGACTGAGGTCAAGAGGTCAGGGTAAAATACTTTACAGACACCCGGCAAAGGAAGAAGCCCCAATGATCGGCCATGACATGCACGGCTATGACAAATGAACTGAATGGTGAGCGGTACACAAGTTTCACCAAACTTTATCTATGCGATGAAAATCTTTGTGATAACCAACACGAAGTACTGGACAGCTGTTTCGTCCTGTTTGGGATTCGTCAGCAGTGGGTACTTTTGTGTCCCTGTCAGAACTCCAACCGCGATTCTTCGGGCTGGGACTTCAAATCCTTATCCTTGAGTTACACGATCGACGATCATCATCTTGTGCGAATGGTTCAAACAATTTAGATTGTGAATGTTTGAATTAGTTCATCCGGTTTTTTTCACAGGCACCAGGCACTGTTGATGATGTTCCATCGCACTTAAATGCATACAAACAGTAGGCAATTAACTATCTCCCAAGGAGAGAAACCAGCAATCAACATTTGTCTATGAATTTGTAATTCTACCCGGGGGAAACAATATACACTGTACTTTACTGTTAGTTCTCATGAAATTTTCATTCAGACATTCTCACAACCAAAACGTAATTGAACACTCTTTCACTCCCAAGTGATACTGCTTTGTTTCGGATAGTTGTCTCAACTTGACTGAAATTTTAATCTTAAACTTCAGATCACCTCATTTTCTCACCCGACTATTCATCTGCGACTGGATTTTGTCGGTTCGAACACGCACAAGTCGCAGTGATTGAGTTGTTTTTGATACTTTCAAAAAGAAATGTTCACCGAAGTCATTTTGCCCCTCAGATAGGTCTTCTTCTAATTTTGCGCACAACTTATTGAAAAAAGCACTTATTTGTTCTCGGGGCGTTCTACTAAATAAGGAATGAGCATTAGTCAAGGCCATAGAAAGCCGCATGTGCATTATGAATGAACGAATACTCGTTGCACTATTCTTTGATGACTATCCGTGCGTGCTATGGTGTAAGACGTTTCTATGTGTGGTGAAGTGAAGTAGAGGCAGACTCGAATCCTGCAGTGCAATTGCTTGTTTTGACTTGGCTAGTGTTCTTCTGACTAGTCTGTCCTATGGTTTTTCCGTATCATCATCATCATCATCATCATCATTATCATCATCATCATCATCATCATCATCATCATCACGAATCAACGAAGATTTTCTCCACTCCTTTTATCAGTTCCATAAATGTCTCGCAATTTCGGCCTCTCGCTTTATTTGATCTTCTTCTAGTTTTACATCCTTTGGTGTTTGGGCTGCTTTTGCGGTTGTCAGTGGTGATCAAACAGTATGCCCTACTCAATTCAGATACGGCATTCTCTCGGCATCAACAGAGTGGATTGTCTTGCAGTTTTGATATTTTACTGTTCAATCATATTGACATGAATAATTTTAACGAGAGATGCTCGACGTACAGAGTGGTGTTATGTTTTCTCAGGTGGTCGATCGATTGCGACAGGGATCGGATATAGCAGTGATTCGACTCGGAATTTAACTAGTTCGGAATGCGTGTATTCTGCCCTCTAGTATCGTCTGTCACGCCGATCAGCCGAGTGCATAAGTCGAAAGAGCTGCGAGTCCGAAATCAAGCAGATTATTTATTTATTTTAAATGAAATTTCTCGCGGATACTTTTGTGTGCATAATACATTGACTCGGGGGAAATGCTTGAGGAAATCAAAATCAGAATTGAAGATGAATGCACAACGCAGTCGCAAGTTGGGCAGGAGAAGTTTAGGGAACACATTGTATACTGAATTAATTTTGGGGAGGAAAGCGTCCTTGGCAATATTTTGATGATGGACAACAAGGTTGTGGCAGTTGTACACCAATCTAAGGTGACAGGTATCTGTTTTCAGAATGTAAGAGGAATCAACACACGATTGCTGAACTGTTGAACACGATGAATCTGGGCAAGTAACACTTCTTTTTTTGGAATGGAAGCCATAAATAACAGGGGCGAGTAATGAATTGCTATCTGAGCAGTATACTTGATGGCAACGGAGATAAGAGCAACGGGGAAATTCCGAAAGCATTAAAGTCATAGAATAGGGATAAAACAGAACGCTAAAATAACAGATCGACATTGACAGGAGGGGATCGGCTTCGAAAAGTGCGTCACATTAACTTGTACACTGGATTTATTAAACCGAAAAAAGATAGAATATTAGATCACGAGTCGAATTCCGGACAGGCCGGTAAGATTATACTCTCTAACCTAGGTGAAACTTTAATCTTTGGTATGTTTTTCAAATTTTGTTCTCACCAATTGAACTGGTAATTGTGTGTAAAGATGATATCTGAGGGTTTCTTGGGCATTTCTGAGCGAAGAATGTTTATCACTGTACCCGTACCGTATCTGTGACTTTTCTCTCTCTCACTAGCTGATGTTCGACCGATGAGAGACAGAGAGTCAACATGTTATAGTTTAGATTTCATCTAAATTCTGCCTAATTCGGTCAATAGTGAAGTGTGAAAATATCAGAGCTGTTTGTGTGGCCTTCTGGCTCACTTAACTGGTTGATCACACGTGGTGCACAAAACTGTTAGGAGCGTTTCAGCATCGATTCGAATCCAGCTGAAGCAATTTACAATTTAAATGGAGACGAGTGTCATCGGTTTATCCACACAAAGTGAAAATGTTACTTATCGTTTATCATTTCCTTCGGACCCTTTCTTGAAGACAGAAATGCGGACACTTGCCAGGATTATGTTCGAATCGTTCTTACAGTTCTGTAACATCCACCACTTTAAATTCTAATCGTTATCACCTCTATCTCTCTTTTACGTTGTTGAAAGGTACGTTGTTTAGATACGCAGGCATTCATAACTGAATTCTCACACCCGAGTTTGTTCCGCAATCAAACTGAATAACTCGCCTGCTAAGTCTGGTTTTCAACAAATGTTTGCTCTGTTTGTGCTACTGGGGTTAAGCGGTAAAGTTTACTCACGGATCATATCAAGGTGATTGTGTGTTCGAAACCCACCACCGGCGCCTCCGTTCATCATTCCATTGGCGACATGTGGCAGGCGTTTGATTGTCCGCTTTCCCTCTCTTGAAAGTTGTTTGCAAACTTATGAATCGCGTAGAAGAAGGCGCGAACAGCAAAGTTGATCGCATTAATTAAGTTTAATTTACTTCAGTCCAATGAATGAAAAACAATGATTCATTCATTCACTCAGACAGGAGATAGTCAATTGGATTTGCTGACAAAAGTCTTTGAGGTGAACCGAGAGAGCAGTTATGCTGATTGAGTCGATCCGATCATGTGTCAAGGCCGATATAAACATACGGATGAACTCTAAAAGGTAGATAAGTAGAGTAGTCTAAAGCTTGAATATGCAATGAGAAAACCGATCTGATCAATAAAGGCGGACACGTAAATCAATACGTCAGGTAACTAACTGACTAACCATTAGGGTTAAAAATGAACAATATCACAGTAACAGGATCGATGGTCACACTACGCCTACCCATATCCTTGAGGAGAATAAATAACTCCAAAAAATGCATCAGGCTTCTCGCAAAGTGTGCAAATACCGGGCAGCTTTGGCACCTGTGCGCGTATTGTTGCACTTCGCAATTTTATAATGCACATAATGAAAAACATTGTTGTAGTTCCGAGTTAACAGTTCCAACGTATTACAGAGAACTGGTGGTTTTCAAGAGACATTAGACTGCATACTTCCCATCAGCAGCTGATCATCTAATTCGGACGATGATGCAAATTAAACGGCTTCATGAAAATAACATTTATTTCTCATCTATGATACGCATCTGTCCGTGTACTCAGGGAAGCTGTCCATAGATCATAATTTCTAAATGCCAAACAACTTTGTCTTCCCTGATAGTGAGCAATATTCGCTTGTATGTCGCGCCTGGCGCCATGAAAAACCGTTTCGCTGAATGAGTAAGACGAATAAATGTCCACTGAAAGATCTTGCTGTCGGCGATTACCGAAAAAAGAAACATTGCTGAAAACGTTCACAAAAGGAACAGACTCATTAACCATATATATATATATATATATATAACTTGCTAGCTTTCAAGTCAGGGCAAGTACACGGTAGATCGACATGTCAGTCAAGAATGCTATATTTGATCTCTCTGTCAATATATGTTTTGAAATGTTCTTTACTGATGTAATTTTTCAGTGCTGATCAATCATTCGTCTTATAATGGTTTAAAACTCTTTTCCATTCTGAAGCTTTCAATTAGTACGGATTACGGGATCGTTTTGACCAGCTTCGGGTTGTGGAACGACACCCTGCCGGGGAAGGAGTTAAATTTTGAATCTTAGTTGAGGCTGAATCCAGAGATTAAATGTTTTGTAGAAAATGTGACCTCACGTACCAATTACCGAATCGGAACGGAATTGTTTAGGAATTAGGAATTTAGTACTGTGCACACTTTCATCTCACATCCGTTGATGTTATACAATTCTCCGCTTGGAGAGTTCGCAATAATTGTCCTAATATCCGATCGGAAATTACTTGTAATTGAGTCACAACACTCCATTGAAAATGTGGATGGAGAACTCAGGTGGACCAGTAAACAGTCAATTATGCAATCGTCTAACAAATCGGAACATTTCCAGTGGTTTTCAGCCACGCTGGATGGGGTGGGAGAACGGAGATCAGTTATGCAAGGGTTTAGATAACGGTGAGATGATGGATGTCGTCGAAACCTGTTATGTGTATACATGCGAGTGTATGTACCCGTCTAGCAATGGGAAAATTCTACTTTGGGAATTCTGTGTGAAACAGGTGCAAACGAAATATTGTATCATGACAAAGTGATCAGATTGTGAGCTGCTGTAAAATCTGCCTGTTGTCTTTGCCATCCCACTCCGCATCATAGTCTGTTGTTTTGTCCTCATACGTTTTAGAACATCGAAATGAATGAGGGAAAAGGTTTTTCTTGAATCTGTGAACAAAACTGTAAAGGAAATAAGCAAGTGATTTGTATTTTATAGATTGATGAAGATGAAATTAGAACAAAAAACAAAACGACGAAATCGAGATAGACAACACCCGCATGAACAACGACTGTGCATTCGATTAAAGCTGCATTATTGCGTTCAGAATGTGCGTCGAACAAATTACGAGTCTAGAGTGAAATTGATGACAAACAAATCAATTTGCTCATAAGTGCCTAACTGTGATGTGTCTGGGGTTAATTTTCATAGGGATTCATAGGGATCGAAGCCCTAATCTGATAAAAATCTCTTCCCCAAGGGATGGGTTTGTGTTTGGGTGGGTGGGTGAGAAAAGCGCACTTCATTAGGCAACGACGTTTAACCATTCGGATTCGTGATGCTGTTCTCACGACTAGGATACCCAATACCCGATGCTACCCGCTGAGAGAAAGACATCCTGGAGTCTCTTTGTATGACTGCTTCTAAAATGTTCGACAGCTGAGTTTTGTAGATGATGATGGAGATGACCTGACCTAGACTCCCGTGGATTCAGCAGCCTATCTATCCTTTCCTTTTAGTTGAATCAACCGCGATATCTGTTCATTTGTCTTCCACATGTTTTTCTACGTAACTCTAGCCAGTGTGTGGACCACGTTACATCTTTTTACTAATTACATATTTTATACATATTACATATATATATTATACACATTATATATTTCATATTTTATTGGTATCCCCTTTAGACCATTTTACTATTCAGCAATTATGTAAAACATTTAGATTATCAATATTAGCCATGGATTCTACTTGCACATGAAACAGTTGTGTCACAATAGGCAATATAGATGGTGCAATTGATCACTTAGTCACACAGGATGCTGAACAGATAAGTCACCTGATCAGGTGCGGTCAGGTTAGGCAACAAAATTTGATAATTATTTCGGAAGCGGTTGCGGTAAAAAGCAAAGAGTGAATACGGGATATGACGGTGGTGAAAGCTAAGGAGAGAAGCATATCATGCAGAGTGATAGAGCAACGTATGCTTTGAGCTAAAATCAACTCAAAACACAGTTTAGAAACTGAGACCGGGGATTGATGACA
>UZAN01040198.1:41210-62221 GCA_900618425.1 Echinostoma caproni
ATTAGTTGAGGAGTTATCAAAATGTGTCAATTTGTTCAAACGTAACACTTTATTTCCCTTCGAAAATATGTAATTTGTTTGATTTTCCACTCCACCCCCCCCCGCGGTTTGACAGTTCAACGAAGCAACAGCGTCAGCTTGGGAGCAAATGCGTATCCTTTTGACGCGCCAACCGGTGATACGGACATTCCCAAGAAGCGAGCAGTCATCCTGGATGAGAATGGTGTGTGGCGCCCGGGCGAACAGGACGACAGTGAATCTACCGAGGGAAAACATTATTTGCAGTGTTCTGTGGCCGATCGTATAGCTGGTGAACGGGTATCCTATCGACTCGTACAGCAGCGCAGTCTAGATGTGAGTCGCGTGAGCGGCTTTTTTGCCTTGGCACATACCAGTTTGTGGTTGGTTGAGTAAAGCACAATTTCATCAAAATGCGTGATAGAACTGGTTGGTACCAAAATACAACAAAAGCCATAAAAATGTTCAAAAAACAAAAACTGGGCAACTACTGCTTGTTTTTGTTCGGCGACCGCAACACATAACCTACGTTTGTTCATAAAATATGCATTACGTTATTCAGAAAGTACATCTAAAATTAGACCTCACATTCGCAGAAACGAAATACGGGTTTAGGTTTACATCCGCTTGTCACAAACTGGCTGACCGCCAAGAATCGAAAAATGGACTGGTTTATACTCCCATAGAACACTACATAGATCTTTATTTTATTCAAACAAATATTTATTTATCAAGTTAGATGACTGGTTTGTAAAAATAACATTAAGCTGGTGAATAAACAGGATTTGATTGATTCATGGGCCGGTGAATTACAGTTTATGCCAGAACTGGGACAACTATCTGGGTCTCGTCAGATCAGAGAACACCATCAAGTTGGTCTCAGTGGAGGTAGGATTTGGATAGGGTAGGGGTGCCGGAATGTCGGAGTGTGATCACTGAAACTTGACCGGACCGATGCAGATATCGTTCCTTTGGGTCTATTCCGTCACACGGTACGGTGGAAAGATACTGAGGCTCGGTGTTCGCTGCAACAGAGGCGAGAATAATCAATCAGATTAAATAATCTCCCACCAAATGCGCGAGAACAACTTGTGAAAAACCTCTGGTTCAGATAAATCCATGTTTCCTAATCACCCGGGTTGAAGGTTTACAATCCACATATAATTATCACCAGTTACAAGGCCAATACTAATGAAATCTTCCTCTCAACCCATTCCGTGTGATAAACGTTTTGGACTGACAATGTGCACAGCACAATTACTTTGAAAATGTCCTTTCGAACGACTTCACTTTAGACTTACGCATAATCCGCAGTTCATATGGAGAAACACTGAACACCAGGGAAGCATTAGACGTACTTTTCATTTTTACTAAAGCTCCCCCGTAGTGCACAACCATCCACCAGTTCGTAATTAAAAAAAAATTTAACTGCTAATGTAGGACGCTTACACTTAACAGTCGCACCAAAACGGCTCCCACTCGGGACAACCAGATGATGATCATATTAGTTTTATTGGAATTTATGTTCTTCAGTAACAGTCGCTTGCTGTTCTCAGTTTGTCGATATGGGGGAAAATCTTAAAATTTCCAAAATATGGATTCAGTCCTCTGTACAGATGGAAGTAAAGTGGTCCACGTTTAGCTAAAGTTCACGCCCCTTTGAAATTTCAATCATATCCAGCGAATTTCGAGGAGGAAAGCGTTTCAATGCATCTGATATAAGGGGAAATCTACGGGGAGAGGGAGAAGAGGAACTGTGTATAATATGAATAACGGACCACTAATAGACTACCATTAAAGAAGGTATCCTAACAAATGTGAATTTTTTATCAAACACTTTATTGTAATGGACAGCAGACGGGGTAACCCATACTCAAGAGGACCTGCTGTTCAGTTATGAACAGCGGTACCCTAAGCCCCGGGACTTGGAGTGGCAAACCAGATGAGAACCCGGATAAGTTAGATGTAGTATTGAACCGGACGACGGTGAGGCTATCTATTACTTAAATTGTGTGGACGTGGCTGGGTTTGAATCACGGACAATCGGGTCCAAATCACATCGGTGACAGCAAATAAACCACTAGGCAGCCACCACCAAAAAGGGCACCAATGAAGCACGTTTTCAACATATGGGAAACAAGTTAAAATTTCTGAAATATCGATTCAGTGTGCTACACAAAGGAAAGTAACGTGGTCAATGTCAGCTGAAGTTTTTTGTCTCTTTAAGACGTCAAACATGCTCAACGAGCGTCCAGACGGGAAGCTTTTCAATGCATTTGAAATAGAGAAAGATCAACTGCAAGGTAGAGAAGGGGTAGTGTGCATAATATCAATAACCGATAAATTCTATCGGGTACGGAATGAAATGAAGTGAATGGATAAAAAGAAGTTGATTACTGTTGTTTCAATTTGGCTGTGTCCAATCAGCAGTGCAAATCAATCGACCAAATTGGGGGATTGAACCAGGAACCTCATATGTAGATTGTATGAAACTGAAATAAATCCACTTCTATTCCATCGGAACGAGTAGTCTTATTTGTACTGCATGCGATCGAGCTTTGATCGAGTCGGCTACTAGCAGGATGTCCGAGAAGAAATGCCAGCAAAATATTCCGTGTAAAGACAAAATGAAATAAAGGACCTTATAAACTACTTAGAGATCAATTGATTATCTCTTTTCTACTCTTTTCGCTTGGTCTTAGTTTTGTGATCAATGCATTTGCCCTACTGATCGAAACAACTGTACCATAGTTCTTCCCAGTTTTCCATTTCATCTTTCCTTCGCTCCGCATATGATGAAACTCATCACAAACGTGTTGTGTGTATACAGTTGGTAGCCAGTGTTTTAAACGATACACTGGTCCTGCTATCTGATCGTTTCCTTTGAGGTTTTTATGCAGAGACAGTACATCGATTTTGGTCGATTGCATTGGTTTTTATACAAGAAAAATCACACGTGAACTTCATTTACGGAACTATCCGGGGTCAGTAATTACCAGTGTTACCGTGCTCTATGCTCAGATCGTGCTAATAAGAATTGGAGAACTTTTGTGAGGACTTGCACCCTGCAAGTTCATCAAGTATGCCGTAGACTGTCGCAGAATAGATCAATCTTCATGGAGGAAGTTTATTTGAGTCGTATCTATGCGAAGATGAACTGTATGAAACTAACCACCAATCGTCCCCTTCGAATTTTCCCCTTTTCGGAAATGTCAAAATAGCGTTTGAGCCTAAATTGGGCTATCCATTTGTCATTCGGGGTGGGTTTTTCGGTAAGCCGTCCTCATCAGGTGCCTTTGGTTTTGTTGATGGAATTAAGTGGAAATTTCCAGCTGATGTGAAAAACTGTTATTCAGTGAGTGCAGCTTAGAGACACTGTTTACTGTGTAAAGTACTTGGAATCGCACAACATCTGTGTGAAACAAAGTGATTAAGTTTTATGGTATCTTTTTATCAGATTTGGTATTCACGTCAGACAGAGCGTGATGAGGTAATGAATATTCATGCGCAACAAAAAGAGATTGATGCAAAGTTTTGGAAAAGAGTGATACAGGGTCTCAACTCATTTACTTGTAGTCGGTATGTTCAGGCCCCAACATCCTTGTCATACATCTCACATTGTAATGAGACCGGTGCTTGAACGTAAGAATACATTGGAAATCATACATTTATGAATCAGAACTGAAGTTGTTTTGAAAACACAGAGAACTGTGTTTAGCTCTGGAAAGCATGAAGCAGACTGATATTGAAAGATGCTCTAGACGTGTAAATGTGTGTGTGTGTGTGATGACCGCAAGAGGACTGGACAGGTGCTTCGTTCTTTTTCACGCTCAGCATGCGTTTGTGTCGGTGTCTTTTTCGGATCTCAAACTTTTTGCACTGGTTTTCAAACCTGTAAATAGAAGAAAGGCTGTACACGATTCACTGTATTCGATTGAATAGAAAAATGTAGAATCTACTTTGAAAAGAGGCAACCGATCGATCAGGAGGACTTCATAATGAACAACTGAGCGGAGATTGAAGCGCGGATGGTGGTTGTGATGGTTCTGGTGTTGATGATCTTAGTGATGGCAATGAAATTGGAACACAAACTCCGAGCCAATGCAGCATTGGGCGACACAGACCAATAAAAACCAAATAGTAGTGTATGTCTTATTACAGCGCCCTATCAAAGATTGTAAAGGAGAGAATACGGAAAGGTGTAGTTCATTTATATTCACGGATCAGAGTCATGTGAAAAATAGCAGTATCTGAAGATAAAGTGTTTCTCAAATTGATTGATTGATAACAATTTCATTTAAAGTAAAACGACGACAGTCTGGAGAACAACTATCTATATGCGGAACGGTGGTTTTGACATACATAATCACATGATTCATTTATCATGAAATACTGATAAACGTGGTGAAGTGGGGACATGTTAGAATATATCACGTGCCCGTAAAGTGGTCTGTTTGGGCTGGTTCTCAGTAGAGTGCTACGAATCAATACCGTGGGACCATTGAAGTATTCGTCATTGTCGTCCGAAGTTAACGGACTTCATCAACCAGGGATCGGAAGACATTTATGGATTAAAAATCCTAATGAAAATCACACAGATGAGACCGATTTGGATGAGATTTTGGATCAATCCACCACGTATTGTATATCAGATAAAAATGTCACCCCTATTAGGCTGCACGTGGCCACTCAACCCTGTGGTGAGCTTCACAATCATCGATTGATCCAGTGTTTTGTCCTACGAAAGGAGTTCTATGAATACCAATCAATCCATTCTATTTCGGATAACGGGGTGTTCTTCTGGTACTGTTATTTCACAAGAAAAACCTTCCAGAGGATAATCTGGCTATAGACTGGGTAATTTTGTTTTCCCCCAAAATTGCTCCTTGTCCATGGGGTTCATTTCTCTGTTTGATCCGTCAAACTTATGAGAGAACCGGCTTTCGAAACACACAATTTTGTGAACGGAAGTTTGGGATTTTTTATTGTGTATATGCGTATTGTTGAAAAGGGCTCACGTTTATTTAGTTTGTACATACTGTCTTCCGTAAATTTGATCTGACATCCAGCATCTGCTGACAGGATATTGAAATATCAAAATTATGTCACCCTCTCCCTTTGTACGTGTCTTTCAGAAAGAGAAATTGTTTATAATTTGAGTGGGGGTATTTCTAACACGGAGTTCTTCCAGCAGAATGCTATTCGTACAACTAATACGGGGCATTTTGGCTGAGCGAAAATTCGCACCATCATAATTCACTTGTGACGCATTAACCTTAAGCGGCAATGAACGTTGATAGTCAGCCGTCCACAAGCGCATTGTATTTATCTACTTTTATTATATTTTTAAATTCGTCACGCAAGTAAAAGTGTGCGTTCCCCCCTCCCCGATAGGTGTGTGCTATGAAGTAGAACCGTGTTGCCAAGACAATGAGCAAAGGATCTTGAACCCATCGGATAAACTATCATATGTGAAAGCCCCATGGCTGATCGGATGACACAATAGTCGGGTTAATGAAAAAAACAAACAACTAAGCGATGGCGATCTTTCACAGAATCAAGTGTTTAACTGTCTGAGGCACAGATTACCAATCGAACTTGACGGGTTTCCTTGAAGTGCAATATTTGCTGAGGCGGGTTGTTGTAAATAGATAAAATACCGGTGCGATTCAACAAACACCTGCCTCGTGGACTCGGACACAAAGTCCGCCTTATACTCCCTTTTTGCGCTACTCGAAACTGGTCTAATCGCAATTTAGAAGTACGGGGTGATGTGGGCAAGTGCCATAAAAGTGGTTCTTGCTTATTTACTCGAGTTCTTCGCAATCTTGGTCGACCAGAATGATCTTTATTCACATAGAGACTGCTTCCATCACTCTCTCTGTGATCTGCCCCAAAATATCAACCAAAACCGTGGCAAAATAACACAAGTTTATCAGTTGTGTAAAATGAAATGATCGAAACATTCTCATCGTTTTCTATTGCATCATCTTGTCTTGTCAGAACCGCCCAGTTGGTTTACCGTTGATCCCATTCCATCCATTGAGCTCACGTAATTTGCGCGAATTTTTTCCGCAGTTCGGGCCGAAGCGAATAAATCACACCTGAGAAACATTCATTCCTTTCAAAGTGTTCGATCGTCGGCTTTTTTCTTACACAGAACTAACTGCTTCTCACCATCCGTATGACAAGTCAAAACAACTCCACTCCATGGTCATGATTCGCCCGGGAAGGAGAGCGATGGTGATAGTTGGTTGTAATCGAGCGTTCCTGTCGCTGTCTGATGTCCACCGCTGACATTTGATTCACTCGAAAGAAAATTGTGTACGTGTGTGTGTGTGTGTGCGTGCGTGCGTGCGTGCACCTCATCAGTTGTGTTGAGGAAGTAAATTCCGATTGCGGAATGAACTAAACACCAAGTGTCGGTGTTTTCATTCTCTCTCTTCTTTATATTCGACATTTTTATTCGGAAATCATCCATATGGAAGTCGATGAAGGTGGACTGAGCATTGAATCAGACTGGAATAGGTGACAATCCTGGGGGTGTCAATGAATCGGGGAACGACATACAAACAAAAAGCCATCTGTTTAATATAAACTCACGATAGATGAGCACTCCATCTACACATAGTCACGTTGATCCCATGTATGACGTAATTTATTTTAGACCAGAATAATACAGCACAGTGTGCACCGATTTTCACTGAAATATGCTTTTGTAATGGTATACGAATCATCATGGTAGTCTCCAGAATTCAACACCCCACTGTGGCTCCGTGAATGTGAATTGAGACGCTGTAAATAACAAATAGAAGTTGATTTGGGATCGATGCAGTAACCAGTCTCCTCTAATTGGGTGACACCTAGGAGGGATTCGATCTCAGCTCCTGTCTATTATAACCATCATGGTTCGTGTTCATTGATGCTGTTACACGGTTCAATCGAGTGTGATAAAAATGAAGTGGCAACTCATGGGCACTTGAATTGGTAAACGGATATGGAAGAAGTTATCAGAGGCAACCCAGTTAACCTCCAAGACAGTGGCTGGAAACATT
Source organism: Echinostoma caproni (assembly GCA_900618425.1). Lineage (NCBI taxonomy): Eukaryota > Metazoa > Platyhelminthes > Trematoda > Plagiorchiida > Echinostomatidae > Echinostoma > Echinostoma caproni. The sequence continues at coordinate 48,284 of UZAN01040198.1, forward strand.
CACTGAAGGTGACGGAAGCAAAGTGTACAATACAGTTAATTAATATCTGATCAATTCTTTAATATGTTAGTTTCTGCTAATAGGAATCTGATGGTAATCGTTAAAATGGTTGACCACACCGTACGTTTTCCTCCCGCTAACCTGATTGATTCTCAGTGATTTCGAATCCGCATAAAATTGAAAGCAAATCGTCCATACTTCAACTTCATCGCCAGCTTCAATAAATCAGGAAATGGAATCTCTCACACCGCGACAGTTTGTTCACCAAGAGAAAGAGGGACTCGAATTTTGGTCACGTGATTTCCGTACCGATAGCATCCTCAAAATCCGGTGTTCAGACTGTTAGAATATGGGTCATCGGCATATGTGGTATAATGTTTCATAATTGATGCCTATGTATCAGGCAGTTCATAGGGATCTTAATGTGGGACAAATCGATCAATATTTGCAGAGGAATTTAATAATTAATCAAATCAAGTCGCGCTTTTGTGCTGTACACCGCCGAGATTAAGATATCATGACTTTTCACCCCAAGGGCCGAGTATTCTCTCTCAATGTAAAAGAAAAATAGTAATATGTGTGGCCACAAAACCCTGAAGAAGGACGAAATGCTCCAGGTTGCGCTTTAGGGAGTTGGATCCAACCAAAGAAAATTGTTCACGGTTAGTTTTGTACTGACGTAATGCAATGTAAACTTTTGTCCAGACTGTTTGAGTAGGACAAAATAAGCCTTGTATTGCCTAGTCTGTAGACTTCACAGACACACCAAACTTTTGTTTGCTTTGCGCACAATACAAATGAGAAGTCATGTGGCTAGGTTACAAAACACTCAGTCATCGGTTAATCGCTCAGTCTGAAAGAACAAAATTGGCTATATGGACATGTATGAACGCGGTTAAATCAAGTAGAAAGAGGTTTGAGTTAATTAGTATACATGCTTGTATGCGTGCGTGTGTGTGCTTGTAAGTGAATAAGTGAAAGAACCAGCCTTGATGGACGTAATAACTTAGGTAGCCAAAGGAGGTCTGATGTTCTGCGTAAAAAACTGAGATCATTAAAAGGGAGACGCGGGGGCGTTGTGTAGACGGGTTCCAATCGCCTCGACCATTGATGGAATTCTGTACACAGTCTTTCTGGATAGCACAGCTATTGAGCTAGCTATCGCCTTTTTGGCATCACCACAAAGGAGATTTTTTTCTACAGTCAATCAAACTGTCCTGACTTTATCCGGAGCGTAGCCATCACATTTTTCATTCTCACTCTGCCTCTGACCACGAAAGACGATCGAATCAAATAATCCTCTTTTGTAAAACGAACCTTTTTGTTAGTTTTTCCCAAAATTAGTACAAGCTGGTTTCTACAGAAGTATTTTGTACTGAATCATTGTCTTTCATCATGGTATGTTCCCCCACTTTGATCAAATCAATTATTCGCCCTTGTTTCAGTTGTCTGATCATTTCTGAGATTGTCCTCTCCCCAAAAAGTAGGTCTCTCCGTGCTCCCCGGTATTTCCAGTGGACTAATTGTTACCATTCCGACTAGTCTGCTCACCTGAAATTTGTCACCCAGTTACCTGATGTTCCTTTTGATTCTAAGGTTTTAAGGTTCCAAAATCCCTTTGCTTGTGATGCCGCTTGAATCATTTCAGAAGTCGATAAGTACCAATCCAGCTAGCGTTTAATGACCACAGTCTATTGTCTTCTCAAATAACGGAATCGGACAATTAGAGTCTGAAATCTCATTTCGAGCCCCCATACGGCTAATTGATAGAGAATTGGAAATAAAATAGCCAAAACGGTTAAACCAAACGCTACTTAGGCGAAGTGGATTGCCCGTTGAACTTGACTATCCAGTCCCGAGTGTGATCTGTGTGGCGAACGTCGGTCTGTGATTTACAGCTAAATGAATGGTAGATTGATTAGTACTGATTCCAATAGTCGATCAAGCATACGCGGCGATTTATTCATCTATCATTTTGATTCTAAAAACAAGTTCAATTTATTTTGCACTGTCCTCAACTACCCGTCAATCCAAACCACGCTTTTCCCTCTGCAATGTTGATGAAGTGCTGGGACGTGGGTCAAACTGCGTTCGGTAGCATCATTGCTGTGTGTACCGAATGGGACACTAGATCACAAATTGTATGTTTGTTTGATTGTTTTATTTATTTGCTCATATATGCAACCAAGAATGTATTGACTTTATAATTGTAAAAACGTATATATTGAATGCTCTAATTACTCCGGGACGTTTGAATCACTCCAGTTGAATCAATCAGTTCGGCGGCAAATCTACACCGACCGACCGTTTCACGACACCATTACATTTCATTGTGTTCACTCATCCATAATGATGATGATGATGATGATGATGATGATGATGATGATGATGATGATCAAATTCTAGCAGCGACGACATCCACCGTCGACGGTGTACAAAATCGGTCACTTACATTTGTGCGTGAATAATTTATTCTGTCGTCCAGTGCGTTGTCTTTTTACTATTCACACATCGAACACGGTTGCTTCGGTCTAATGAACAGACGTCAAATGGGATGCATTTTTTGTCATTAAATGGGACAGCATAGCTACCGGGAAGAGCAGAGAGTGGAAGGGGAATTGCGGAATAAATGAATGCATTCCAATCGATATTCCAAGTTAAGGGCAACTCAAACCGACTCGGTTCCCTCACCTGTGTGAGACACAATCGTAGCTTAAACATGCATTATTTACAAGAGCAAGCACAAGCATCATTACAAAGAACAAGTCGGATTTTAACTGTTTGGCGTTATCACCTCACTTGTGTACAAACATACCCCGGTGAAAATTTAACCAGGACAATGAGAAATCTTTAAACACCGAAAACACTTAATTAGGCAAAATCAATACGAAGGTCACCAATCAAACTCGGGTTGAACGTGTTGCCAGCCCAACTACGGCACGACAAAACTGGCCACAACGGACCGATGAAAAAATTAAAGACACTTCACCACCACTACTGCTATCGATATCCCCACTCTCAGTGGGACACTCATGGACTTTAGTCGAAAGAACGATCAGCTTGTAAGGAAACCAATTTTCAGTACAGGGCTTGTGAATAGAAGAAGCCTGTAGCACCTGTTCAACAAAACGTTCCACACAATCGGGCGACAAGTTTGAAAGAGAGAGAACGTCTGATTCCGCTTCCTCCTTTCTATGCCTGTTCAGTTACTTGCTCTGCGGGAGCAACAAACATTGAGCGCGCCGTGAAGGGTTTGTTAGGACGCATGTGTGAGCTCCCTCCCGGATCGATCAAATGTGGATCGGTTTAATCGATCAGACGAATAGTTATTTCACACACTATTGATCCCAATCACACCACCAATGTGATTGAAGCGTTCCAATCGTTGCAGTATGTCAAAAAGAAGACCGTTTTGTATTCTAACGACAGTGGAAGTGAGTAGCATTCTTTCCAACCATATTCAACTTTAGTGATTCAAATTGGGCATTGTGTACCAGCTTCAAAGTTGGCGAGTATGTTCTAGTTCCATTATGTGTTTGCTGGGGCCTGGTCAGATATTCAAGACTCATCAATTCTATTCAAAAATTTCCAAGAACACAACGTGCTTTTTCGCCGCGAAAGCGTAAAAGCCACCACTTTGTGAATGCCAAATTAGATGCAATAATGAAAAGTTTAGTAAGCAGTAAGAAATGCGTTGACTCCATAAAGAGATGCCGCACCCCAGTTTCATATAAACACTACTCTTCTATTTCAAAAAAATTCCCCAAATATGTGTAAGTAGAAATACCAGACAGCAGTATATGGGATCTTTAATGGGTTTCTTTTGGGATGTGTGTGACGATAGTAATTCAGATTACAAAGAAAAAATCTCATAAGGGTTTCTTATAAATTGTGTTTCACTTTCGTTGGCAAAAGAAGATTATATATACGTTTTTAATTGTGAAAACTACTTCAGCTTATGTTTGAGATTCGATTTAAATAATTTTTATCATCTTCAAATAGTATATTGGTGCAGACCGGATACACTGTGTGATGTTATTGCTGTTTCCGAAGCTGGTTTGGACCAGTGTACTAAATCCCCGAGTTACCTCAAATGCGGCCACAGACGCAAACAACCGCAGTTTCATTTTTCCGTTCTTCACAATCAAAATGAGTGGAATAATAAAATTTTAACATTGGAACGTTGCCAAATCTGTGTATCGAGCCATCCGTTTGAACTTCTGATCTCAGTTGAACTGAGGACCTCCGCAGAGGATTGTTGCTATTGCGAGGGCACAGTTTCTGGGGTGAACTAAAAACCACTTTGAACACAAAAAGATAAATTGTACCACAGTTCACGAAATGCTTGTCAGTAGTTTGCGGTGAATGTTTTGCTTCACGTTTCTACATAAAAGGTATGGACTGTGCTGTGGGCAAGATCTCTCAACGAGTGATCAAAGCTAGATTGAAGTTTGCTAATTTGAGGAATCTCTGGCGCCGGTACGACATATCCCTTTCACAGAAAGGGCGTGTGTACTGCGTAACGGTAGGCACCGTGTTGCTCTATGGCTGCTAGACCTGGCCTCTCTGAGCAGATCATGTCCAACAACTATCCGTATTCGACAACCGTTGTCTGCGCAACATCGCCCGCTTATGATGAGGGCATCGCGTGAATAACGATGAAGTCAGACGACGGGTGCCAGGATCAGATAATCTTCCGTTGAGCAAAATAACTTCCGATCATCGTACTAGATGGCTAGGGCACGTTCTACGACTGCCTGAGCACCGTCTGCCACACCATGCACTATTGCCAGTTATTGGCCCAGGCTAGAAGAAGCAGCAAGTTGGACAGGCAATGTCGTGGCCCCAAAGATTAAAATTGTCTTTGGCTGGAGACACTGCAGGATAGAGCATTCAGCCGAAGTCAGTGGAGTGAACACATCCTTTTCTGTGTGCAAAAATAAACAAGAACTAAAAAATTCAAAACTGCGTACAGTGAATAAATAAAGAATTTGTTATTCCTTTAAGTTGACTGCTTTGTTTTCCTCACTTCTGTATCCATATTTTTCGTTAGTCCATGATTATTTTGGCGCCGTATCAGTAAAGATTGATGTTATATATATATATTTATAAATATATACTGTGCTCATCTGAACTAAGGGATTTACAGTCAGTTTTGGATCCTATCTTTATGCATTTATGAATACTGCATTTATGCAAACTGAGCTGTTAAAATGTTTCACTTTCCCCAACGAGCCTTTGGTTTGTTGATTACTGTGTGACCACATATTTGTTATAATGTCCACATTATTGACATTTCAAAACAGGTGATTAGATAAATGAATAACGGTATCATGTCGTCGATGACCCAACTCAACACTGTATTGATCCAAGATGATTTGGAAAATTCAAAGAAAAACAACCATAAATCGCGAACTGTGGGTTTATATTCAATTTGTTATGCCAACTATTGTCTACAGATTTGATTGATTTCTCGCGTCTATGTGATCGTACCCCAGTGTGACTAGCCACCTTTACCTTCGTTTTTCCTGTAACAGTTTGGGCTCTACAACCAATTGAATAAATGCTCTTTGGACAAGCCGATCGATGAAGACGAATCTTTGCCATCCGGGGACAGTGAGGAACAGAGCCCGGTGAAATCCACTTCCTATCCATCAAACCAACCCACATCACCAACCCGATGCAATCCGACGGAATCGGATGTCTCAGGTCGGTTAATTGCCTCACACAGCCCCAGTGAGGATGCGGTATTGCAACTGATTCACTCGAAGGAGGTCGAGAAACAGTTCAGTTTACGGGATGTTTTGGCCCATCGAGTGCCTGAGTTGAACGAGGATGATGATGACTGTCCGACGGAACAGAACATCAACACCGATGAGGGTGTTTCAAAATCCACGACCCAAACAGAAACCTCCTTATCTTGAGAACTTATTTGCTCCCTTGTTTTTTTTCGCTCACACTATCTCGCTGTGTTTGTATGCATCGATTTTTCACCTGACCTATCTCCATAGTAAACTGACATTGGATGTCGATGACCAACAACAAGAAACAAACGGAATCGAACCCTAATGTGTTCTTTCCTCAAATCACTCTATTCGTTTGTCTTTTTAACCAACACAGCAATAACTAACCTCTATAACATCAGATAAGCACACAAATCCATTCACGAAAAGATTGCCGTTAAATATGTGACCGAGTATCCAAGCTCCCCTGTGAAAACTGAGTTTTACTCTTACTAAATCGAATCCGAGCGTCTGATGTCATTTATCCACTAACAGAATTTACCCAGAAGGCAAAGAAATCATCGCATATTTGAAGATTCTGGTTGAGTTTCTGTTTGTACATGTGCGATCCACTCTGTCTCCGCAAAACCTCGCATCTGATCTGCAAAGCCATAATTCACCTCAGTTCACAGGCAAACAATCAGACACACACGCAGATTGCACGCTAACAGTTTTATTGTAAATATCAGCTCGTAGCCACCCGATCGGTGGACGATGATATAGAATCATGGGAGTAAATTGTTCTTCATGTGCATTATATAAAGCCGTTTGTTCTTCATCTGCTTGTCACCCTTTTGTATAAATTGAAGACGGGGGTGGGAATTCAATATTGATCGGCGGGGCGGGGGTCATTTTTCACTGTCCAATTACCACGCTGACTGCATTGGAACTCAATGGAATCTTCCTTCTTCAAACTATAAGTAAATGCGCAAACAGTCAGTTGAATTCAAGTGCAATTATTACACTATGAAGTGTTCACCAGTCACATTAACTACCATACGCCTATTAGAGCATGCTGTCAGCCGTGATGCCAACAATCTGGCATTAAATTGTAAAATCTCTTAGCGAACGGACTTACTTGTGAAATTTATCAAAACAATGGATTGCAGCTTCAAGTGAATGTACGATATGGGCCAGAACAGTTGGTAATAGGCTAATATTTCTCTAATCTTGCTGCAGGCGTTTCCTGGCGTGTGTAGTGATGGAACAAATCTTTCACGGATAATAGAGACGAATTCAATGTTCTGGAAATCATGTCCCTAAGATAGAGATGAGAATGACACAGTATTGAACGTTGTGGAAAGGTGTAATTAAGAACAAGCTCATTCTCAATAAATTCATGTTTTGGTGAATGTTTCTTTGTAGATAGGTGAAAAGCCAATGGAATTTGCATAATCTTTGAGAAGTTGATTGATAGGATATCTCTTTTACAAACAAATTGAATCTTGATTGAGGGTTAGCATGAAGTAAATGGGCAGGGTCGTTTTCAGTCACGGGACTGAATCCACACTAGGGCCATGACAGTTGAATTGTTTCCAGGAATCGCTTCTGAGAACCAAATCGATGGGTGGCTCTTGTCTCAGTCAAAATGCTCGGTAGTTTGTTCCATCAACCACCAAGTTGTGATCTTCAGAGTTGTTAGATGACTGTGTTTAGTTTCTATTTTTTCAGTTGTATTATATTTTCAAATTCCAGAATATGCCCATTTTAACATGAGAACAGGAATTTAGAGACGAAGAATTCTTTTCATTGATTCATCTTCGGGCCTATACAGATCAAAAAGGCTAATGGAATTTTGAACGTGGATAGTCATTCAATCATTCAAAAGTCACGTTGATTGATTGAAAGGGATAGGAATGGGTTAGGGATGGGGTGGGGGTGGGGGTAGTGCGAACGTAGCGGTAGTTGACTCTATCGGTCGGGTAAGGAAGCGAATCATGTCAAGATGAATCGATAAATCGGTCATCACGCCCAGACATGAATGTGAGGATGAATCGTTGCATGAGTGGACTCAGGCTAAACCCTTAATATCCCAGTGAGTAAATGGAATCGCGACCGAGTTCCACTCGAATAACGCCAATTCCTTTGAATCAAATGCAATCAGCTACATATTTCTGGCATTGGTTACGCATATGATAAGATAAATAACAGTGGTACAAGGACACTAACCAACAGAAATATCAAATTTCTGTCATTCCCGGTCTGACTATTGCATTCAATGCACAATGTCAAGGCAACAATTTGTCTTCTGCGGCTTCTTCCTTCGCTACTCAGCTTCATCGCATAGGTTCTTATCTTTATTGTTTCATTCATCAACCCGTCACACCTTTTCACATCCTGATTGCATCCGTTGAATCCTGATAGTTTAGTGAAAAAGACAGGTGATGATAAGCATAAGTTACAGTTATTCATGGTCCCACGAAAGAAGAGAATTCTGTACTAGGGCACCTCTTACTTGCTTTCCCTGTCCTCATTTACTGTCCTTTTGTTCACACAATTTCACATCTGTCTTAATCATTCTTGACTAACACATCTCTTATCATGTCCAGTTCAAGTATTTTACGCTACTTTGCCTCATCTATTTATCGTGATCCGATAAATGTTTGTCCACAAACACATTCACCGCCAGCTTAGGCTTTTCATTAATATACGGACAAACAAAACTATATATATCAAAATACGAATTTAGAAGCAAAGAATTCTTTTCAGTGATTTATCTTCTGGCCTCCTGTACAGATCAAATAGGCTAATGGCATTTTGAACGGGGATAGTCATTCAGTCAATCAAATATCACGATGTTTTCATATTATATTTTCGTCTATGGAGTGGCACAGCGAAAAGGAATGATCTACCGCTGAACATTCTAATTTCCCAATATCATCATAGTCATCATCATCGTACAGCGAGATACAGTGAAGCGAGCTTCACTGATCTCAATATGATCTCGCTTTGTTGTGTCATTTGATCCAAGAGGCGCTGATATGCATGTGTTGTAATTAGTATGTTTGGACGTTGAAAAAACAACGTGACTGGCAGATTCTCTTAACAGTCAAACATGAGAAAAAGCCCTCTTAGAGCAAATAACTGCGTTCAAATTAGTGTAAACAAAAAGTGCTCATCCACCGTCAGACCGTTCCTCCAATTATCCTGTGCGCTTGTGAGACCTCGGAAGACATGTTGCAAACGAGACATGTTGTTGTATGTATGCCAATTTACCCAAAATCGTTACTCGTTTCGGCATCGCTTTGTGAAGTTCAGACAGATGTAAAAGTGATCCACTTAGTTGGGTCTTTTCAACGTGTTGTTAGAAGAATGTCAATTCCCTGACCTGTTTTGAGTGAGCAGAATTTTATCCGGGTCAAATTGAAATTTATGACCTTCTCAATGTTCGCGGGAATAAACCAGTGAGGGTTTATGGACTGGGTTGTGATTGCAGTTCGCGCATCTTGTTTCGCCCATAAATGCCTACGGGTAGTCCTTTCAGAGGCGGTAACAAAACTTTTTCGGGGTGGATGATGACCGCCTAGAATGAGCGAGAACTTATCGCGGATGGCTGGCATCAGCCATAAATTGACGAGTGAATGCTTCGATGTCATCATATTCGGTGAGAACGAGGGAGGAGAGAGGTGGTAAGACGCTCTATGTGGTAATCAATAGATTGTCTCCTTTGTACGTACATCGTGCGACTGGTCCTGATTAGTTCACTTTTTTGACCTCACTATTCTACACAGAGTGTTGAAGCTGAGGGGTTTGTTTGTCGGCACTTCCCTAAAAACCGAGGTGGTATATTCACTGGTGCTGACATGACCTGCATTACATTTTTGTCACATTTTGAATAATTATTCAGTTCCGCTTTTTCATCAGGAAATGGTTGTACGTTGTCAGGTCATCAGAGGTTGATGCCAATAGTTGAAAGAGATTTTGACAAGTAACTAAAAATAGTCGCAATATACTCCTCTTGCATACCTGTTTCCAGGCAAAAACATCTCGCCCCCTCCCCACTTTCAGTGATTCAATACAGCGAGAAGCAGTAACAGTCCGCATATCCTGACAACCGCACGTCAGGACAACGATGCCCGGAGTGCATGATAATTGTTTTGGAACAAAATTTGGATGAGTTTTTGTCTTTCAGTTCAATCTGAATAAGGGATCTACTTTTGGTGTATATGAACCCAAATTGGTTCGTCGAATCCCCGACCGTTGTTTATGTTGCAGAATTATCCACAAGTTTGTTCTTTGTGTTCCTGATTTCGTTGTGTACGGTCGATGGTTGATCATGACGTAATTTGATTCAGTGTGATTACATTTGTGGTGCTGGTTGTTGGGACTGTTTGGGAGTGACAGATCATGTGGGTGAATGAACGTATTTGGATCATGTGACTGGTTATACACAGAATGTCCCAGCAAACGGAGGGTTTGCTATCATTCAGCCAAAGGACGAACAACAACAACAAAAATAACAATAAACCAACATCAGCAACAACATAACTTCTTTATGTTTTTTTAGATCAGTGAGGCAGCATATATAGGCTGTGTAACAGGACAGATCACTTCCCAAGTGAAGGTTTTGCCCAGTTTGGAAAATCCTAGTAAATAGTCTACATGAATACTTCTGTCGAAAAAATGCAGTAGATAATGGTGAAAATCAACACGAAGAAGGGATGTCATTGGATAAATGCATTAGGAAAGGATGCCACGAAGCAGGATGAGACTGGTGTCAAACAGGAAAGCAAAATTTCATTTAAACAAGACCGGATTAAAAGGAACATGGGGTCTATGAAGTACGAGGAAACAATTCATCGAAGGAATGCGGTGACTGATAATTGCTTGTAAAAGTTTGCGTAAGTAGAAAGCAAAACCAATGTGTCATATACCCGTTGTAGGTCAAAAGCTTTTAGATTGAAAATACATAGTTGCATGGGGAGTAGATAATCAGATGTAATTCAGCGTTGACATATCCACACGACGACATTCAGAAACCAAGAATGCGACTCAGTATGAAGGTTGAGCACCTGACTATCCGCAACCCTCGAAACAGCACACTGAAAATTACATCATAAAGGCAGACGTTGATGAATGTGAAAATTCTGCAAGTCGAAGTTTCATGTGGTGGGGTTAAACTATATTTCCAACAAATGAGTCGATTGTATTCATGATGCAGTCTGTTGTGCTTTAGGGAAGATGAGCGAACCGTAGGATTAAACAAAAACACAACCCTTATTTATATGTCTATCAAATGGAATGAACAGTTTTCCATTATATAAGGTGAATTCCTTCTGCAAATGAGGCCTAAACTAAAATGCTAGCAAGCACTGGACAGCTGTTTCAACCTATTTGGGTCTGATCAGCAGTGCGAATCTATGGACTCAACTGTGTGTGCGCGTGTGGACCTCACAGGTAGAGCGCAAGCATGACACCCACTTGACCACCGGGCAGCTGATCAGACCGTTTGCTCCTTATACACGATGCAGCTCACTCCATTATTGCAAACGTATTGCAAGTATACACCTCAGGCATTCCAGTGCTATTCTTCAGGGTTTTGGCCAGGTCTGAAATTTTCCTAATCGGTTTATTTTCAATTAGCTAAGCACTTTGCGGAAATTAGCTCGTCTTTGCCATGACGAACAAAAACACCAAAACACAAGGCTTTGGAATAAAAAAACACTACAGTCAACTACTCAGAAAAAAGATTGGTTGTCAACCGTTGTGATTTCATATGGTTGAAACGCGTCGAAAGATATACAACGGGTACTTAACCGTGTCAACATGAGGTTTGTGCTCAAGAGAACTAACACAATTTACTCAAAACTGGTTAACCTCTAAGACCCCCGTAAAAAAGGGGGCACTTCGGATGTAGTCTGTTGAATACGTTGTCCAGACTATCCTGTAACGTATGTCGGCCAGAAGTCCAGAAGCCCGGACAAACGAATGACTGAACACATGCGTCTAACGAAGAAGACTCCAAATGATGCAGCAGATTGAAATTGACTGGAACCAAATTCCACCATCTCTGGCCATGCAATGTGCGAAGAACATGCGGCTGATTTTTAATACATGCATATTCTTAAGCTTGGGTTCAGAAGTCGCATGGAACGTTTGACAACCGAAGCGCTCCTGATCAACACTGAACCTACGGAAATCAATGGATTCGATGGGGTAGTCATTTCACAACAATTGATACTTGTGCATACATAATAGTTTCGTCCCCATCCACAATGCGAAACGACCAATTTACACGTTTTGATCTAAAGGTTAAACCAATTTCAATCGTCCAAACCACTCGTCGAACGATCAACAACATAGGCATGCACGCGCACACACACATCAGAGTTCTACACAATGTGGTCATTGCCTCACCTTGTACTTGCTTACAACGTGAGATTAACTCATTAAAAGACTTGTGAAGTGCCTTCTAAGAGGATCAAAACATTGTCACCAACTCCTAGTGTTTTAATTTTTCGTTCGTCGTTTCTAAGACAAGCTAATTTCCTCAATAATCATGAGCATGACAAGCAAGTTTTTCAGTGAAATCCGTTCCATTCATAGATCTCGTGTGATTAACTATTTTTTTGTTTAATGGAAATAAGGCAAGGCAGACTAGAGCCAAACACGACCAATATTAAACGGATAAAACCCACGAGCGACAAAATTAAACGGATCATATTTTGTCCAATGCTGGCATCAATAATTCAGAAAAGAATCGATCCTACAGTGAACTGAGCAGGTGAAACGGGAGACAGTTAGAAATTGATGCCGGGCTGTTGAATCGTGTCTATCGGGTGAATCCAGTAGCATTGCACTGAGGATCGTACAAGCAAATTAATAACGTCGTACTGTATGCGTAAATTGCAACCAGTTTATTCAACAATTTTACTCTGTCTAAGTATGATCAGCAAAACTCAAAGTGTTGTTGGCGGTATTCCAGCTTTACACAATGGCACTACCTCTAAGTGGAGGTTTCTGTTGGAAGTTCTATACCGACGCCAGCTGAATTACAATAATTTTGTATTCCGCCGCCTTGGCGAAACGATAACGGTAGGTAGCCATGTTGATAGGATACTGCTGCGAAAGCGCGCGCTCGATCACCACCCCATAATTATCGTATGCCAATGGAGTCTTAATTGCTTTGTTTCCAACCCCTCCTTTTCAATTTATGTTTCAAGGAATGTATTATTATGAAATGAATAAAGCCGAAATAAACGAAACTAGTGTTGTTTCCCCCGCACACTTTTACTTTTACTGTTTCTCGAAACGTTTTCCGATACCACGTAAAAATAGGAGCATACAAGAATAAACGTGAATTCGAAGGAAATAAATAAATATTTTTTCTCCTTTAAACAAAGCCTAATGAATTTGATGAACAGTGAATCAGGTGAAACCTTGTGTGTGAGGCACGAGTCGTTTGCATTGTGATATCTACCGTTACCAGTCATGACCGCGCAGATCATGGAGACGATGCTTCAATTTTGAATAGTTCTGTAGTCAAATTTGAGGATTTTGCACAAAACTGAAATTCACTTATGGCAGTGATCAGCAATACTGTACCTTTATTGGAGTGGTAAAACAGTCAGAGGTAAATATCATATTGATAGAAACATTATTTTGATTTGAAACGTGTTTCTGGTTTTGAGGAGATTACATGTAAAAAAAACAATTGGATCCTCTTCATTCATAGTTCTTATGTGGAATGCTTTGCACAAGGTATTGGACACATTCCAAACGCGTTTCAGGCTTCGTATACGTATAAACAGACTGAGCTAATGCATGTGTAAAAGGAGTTCAAAAGCTTGAGGCAAAATGACGCTCCACAAGTATTTCACAGTCTGACGGATTATGATTTAGAACACTGATTGTTCCGTGAGTCAATCTTTGACTAATACACCATAATTGATATCGCGAGGTTACCTCCCGTAGGAATTAATTTCTCTTAACTAGAATGTAAAAGTTGACAATGTAGTTCCTTGGCTGGGATTTTCTCACTGGTGGGGCATGAGAAGGATGGAAGATAACTGTGTCGGATGCGTTGATGACCATGGAAGAGAAATCGAACGTTCTTCTGGCAATCAGAATAGTATTGAATGTAGGAATACGAGAACCCGTACTGTAATATTCAAAACTGAGTTGGACCCAACCCGAACTGTGAACACCAATGAAA
>UZAN01040198.1:72707-87257 GCA_900618425.1 Echinostoma caproni
ACTCAACTAAGGAGCAGGTTGGGCAACCTGTCTGATAAGGGTTTGTCAAAATGTTGTAGGAGTCTTTTATCAACAGGCTCCGAATCAATAACTCCATCTCGCGAGTGCATTTGACACAATTAACAATTTGGGTGATGACCTACACGTAGGAGAAAAATGCAGAGGGGGGGATTGTGAATATGGCGTTTTTTCTCTCTCGAAATAGCGGAGTATATTCATCCAGTTCGTTTAGGCAAATTAAATTAAATTCTGATGCTAGTTGCGGACAGATGACGGATAAAGCTTTTCTACTTACTATTACTTTCTTTGAAAAACTCAATATCATAGTCCCTTGATTCAAAGGCCTTTTGACTCAATTCACACTTTCTAGATTTGGAGTGAGGTGTGCACATTCACTTGTGAGTAGCCGGTTTCTGTTCTCTAAAAGAGGCATATTGAATGCAGTTGATTGCTGACTATTCACACGATGTGTGTAGTTTTATTCGAGGAAAAATATGAATGTTACTGTCCGTTATTTTTTAACGTCAACCGATATTCAGTCGCCGATATTCAATAACAAATATTCTCTAACCATTTATTTCTTACCAATCACTCGATAACAGACGGAACCCAATTTCTGTTTGATCTAGCCGGTGGTTGATGAATTATAAGTCTTTTAAGTTATGTGAAATGGTGAGCGAATGTGTACGCTGTAGTGAAGCAGTTTCGTAGAGACTGGTTTATATCATCAAAGCCAATGTTGCAATTGCAACACCAGTGGTACCGTGAGCACAAGTAATTATGCAGTGTTCAAGATAAACAATTTTACAGTACAGAAATGTACTGAAGAAAAGACAGACAGTGTCGCGCTGGGTTTCCTCTCCTCGGCTGAATACTGTACGACACATTTCTGGCTCTAACCTGAAGCTCCAAACTGTCCTGGACCCAACAAGAGCAAGCGAAATACGTCACCTATGATATTTACTATCCTTTGCGATAGAATAACGAAAAATGACAAACCAATGTCTATATCCAACAAATACCATCCAATGAAAAATGCATCATTGCGGTTAAAGAAAACATACGGAATTATGTCAGCAATTGCGGATTCTGGTTCACTAGGATAATAAGAACGCTAGAATTTTTAATGACAGGATTACTACACTGTTGGGAAAAACTCATCAAACAAATTACATCATTTTTTATGTATTGTGATTCTTGAAATCGATCTGATTGACGACCTCGGGAGGATTACAAAGTGGTCAACGAAATGTCGAGCTTCTTGTAATTGTCATGTAACCAAACACAATATGCTTATGCAGTTCCTTTTGTGTCACTCAGTACGAAAGACGGGCAGGATAAGATTGATTCAGATGTTCCCGAAGACCGATATCAACCTTTCGGTTGCAGTGAGAAGAAAAACTGTTTTGAGGTTGTAGAACACCGTGTGAGGAAGTCCGCTGGGAAAACTGACCTGGTACAGCACTCCAGGTTCATCTCGAAATAAAAAAGAGGAACCTCTTTGGTTTCCATAGTCGAGTGTCTTAGCAGCCCATGTCTTGTATTTTTGAATAAAATCAAATAAAGATGTTGTGTTCGCTTCTGTTAGAGATGTGAAGAGGTGACTGTCAAACGGGCTAACAAAACACTTATCAAGTTCTCTCCGCAATGTCAGCGCTTTGTTTACATTGCTTTTAGCATTCTCGGGGACCACGGCGTGCATTTCACATTCCTTTGAAAACGTTTTTCTTGGGAATTTGACCGCTTTGCCATGAATTGGTGGACTTTTAGTACGGTTGTATTCTTCTATTTACATGGCCGCTACAAAATCAATTTGGGTTAGTCATTACGAATCTAATCTGAAAGCGTTTTAACCCATGTTCTCAAATGAATTAAAAGCTCCTTTGGTAAAACCTGCCTGCTTTATTCATGGTGTAAGAGTAAAGTTCCCGATTCATGAAACCAAATTACAATTAGCTTTGCGTNTTGCGTTGCAATCGCGAAAGCCTCTATCTGTGTGACAGTTTTCATATCAACCGTCGAGATTGGCACATAAGCGGTCCTAGAATCAGTTTGACGCTCCGACGACAATTTTCTGATCATTAAATCAGGTCACACACAATTCAATGCATTTGGTGACCCGTAGTGATTTTGTTTGAGGGACGGGCCAGGGTTGTGGTATCCTCATTTCTACGACAGTACTAATCTATATGCGAAATACATTTTCCCCGGATCAAAACATGCCGAATCACACATTTCTTCTGGAACTCGATTTAATGAGACCTGTTTCATACCGATTTTATTGTTGCTCAGTTGCGACTCTTCATACTGAACGGTTAGCTTAAATCTTCCCTCTTTTACTGCTTATTTAAGGGTTATGCGTGTGGACCAGAGATGGTATCTGATCACCATTGTGCTCAAATTTCCCTTTTAATCAGTTACGCATTATATAGAAAACGTCGGAGTGTATTTTTTAAGTGATTATAATCTTTTGCCAAGTTTCCAACGCGATTCCACAGCGTCCATTTTCCCAAAAATTCCCCTCTCATGGATATAATTGATGAATTTGTTAATTGTGCGCACTCGCTCTTCCTTTCTATTCATTCAGTTCATCATAATTTTACAGGCATTGATCCCGGATGATTTTGGTTCATTAGATAACAACAATTGCAAAACATCTCGTGAAAACGGAACAGAAAGTATGCCGTCGACGCGTAATTGCACGGAAAATGTTTTCAATCTCATATTGCAATTCATGAATGAAAACAGCTTTTTTTCGGGAAATGAACTTGTATATAGAACACCACACAACTAGTTTGTGCAGTTAAAATCCAAAGTAGACTGCTGCTGAATCAGGTACTAGGGAAACACTCGACCTTGAATGTCAATATCAACAAGCATGAACCCGACAGCAGTGCCTCTTAACGGATAAGCACAAACAATTATTATAGGAATTGGTGTAACAAACATGTCTTTAGAGGGCAAAATATCTGGGGTTGTCCGAGGGGACTACCTACTGAAAATGGAAATCGTTTGGAACGACGTGACAAAAATTTAGATGAGCAGGCATAACGGGAAACAGTCAAACAAACCTCGCAAAAGCAATTTCAAGGAAACTCCAAATGCTGCTTGCAGAGGATTTCATTAGTGAATCCCGCAACAATTGAAGCAGCCGGAACCTTCTTATTGTTGTTGTTGTTGTCAATTGCAAAATCTTTTCAGGCAAACAAAGCTGTCCACAGCTAGTGTACTACTAACGCCAATCATGTCAAAGGTCAAATCACCCCAACGCAAGGTGGTCAATGTTCCGAAGCCGGTTGCTGCAAAGCTGACATGTTACAATCTTAAAGATAGCTTCCAGAATGCTGAACTTATTGACACACCAGACATTGCAGGGCAACACCTATTGAGCATGGCTGTTAAATCGCTTTTAACGAATGCTCTGTTGCACAAAGTAGTTGATGATCTCTGTGATTACGTTTACAAACAAGCAATCAAGATCGAAATTCTCTCCGCAGAGTTGGAACGACTCATTTGAGGTGTAACAAAAATGTTTTTTTAACTTTCCATTTAAGCGCTATCTACAGCCCGATGCGGCTGTAATGGGCATTCCAAAAGGCCCCATCCGAGGTGATATATTTTTAGTTAGCCTTGAGAACTGAGACGATAAAGTTATTAGACATTGTCAGCATTACAGAACGTAACATTTATGCTACTAGTAACTCAAGATAAAACGCAATCGGTCAGAAAAACGCATAAGAGGTTTGCATTACGTAAAACAATAAAAAAATAAATAAATAATAAATGTATTTTTTACTTCCTTTTTTATTTGTTGGGTATAAAAATGTACATTCAATAACCAGAAAGGGGGGAGGGGTGCCACGGCCATTTTACTGCTGTCTGAGGAGACAGACCTCGATGGAGCGGTTGGAACCCGGGACTCACAGGTCACAAGTTGGTGACAACCACTTAGCCACCGCCACCGCCCAAGATGCGGTGTGCTGGCTACTCCACGAGGCACCAGAGCTAAAGGATTCCCTATGAGCGTTTATTATTAAACGCGGTCAGAGATGTTTGACAAATGGTCATGAAGATGCGGTTACCAAATGCAACATCTTGCAGTCACTGTTCCAAGTTGACGATCCCAATCAGATTGCTGTACGCAACCTTAAGTCGAGCGTTGAAGCCGACGTACAGTGCTCTATACGTGCTGACTGATACTGTTCTTCTGGATCAAACAACCAGTTAAAGGCGAAACCACAACTCCAGCTATTTGCATGTGGGTGCTCGACCAAATACCTAGGGTGAACTGAATGGAAAATTAAATCGAGAGCGAGCGAATGTGTTCCACGATTAGTAAACACACTTCATCGAACCACAGTCAACTAGGCGCAGGTCACTAGTCGGACAACCGCCGACCGTTTTTATCGCACGCCACACGCTTTAGCATTGTTTTGAGCAAAAGAAAACGTTCATTGTGATTCTCTACGCCTTCAATGGCCGACATCAACTGCCATCTTCCATAATAAGCGAGTGATATAGCGATTGAAGATTGAAGGCTGTGTAAACTGAAACGATCAGTCAGTTCCTTGGCTTCACCTTACAGAAATGAACTGCGGAAGACTCACCTGGGAGTAGACAGTGCTTTGAGAGCTATAAATGAGTTGTATTTAGCCACAACCACGTGGATACGTACAAAATGTTTTCATTCATAACGAATAATTTACGGTTAAGGCGGGAAGTTCTCTAAATCCTACAAATTATAGTTTTGGCGGTCACTGAATGTGGAATGAATGTTCACGGTTGTATGAAGGACACATGATCAGGTAAGCGTAGGGTTGAAACAGCGGATTTTAAATGAGCATAGCGTTTTCCGTGACTGTATGACATTGGCTGGAAAATTATCTGGTGTATATACTCCTTTTTGCTGTGCAGTTTCAGTTGAACATGAGTGAGTGGCAAGTCCATTGTTCTAAGAAACCATTCTTTTAGATAATCATAGTTGTGGATATTTTCCGCAGTTCAAACATTCAACTTGTCATTGGTTACTGGTATTTACTGATGATACCCCAAACAAGTACCGAAAATTAAATAGGATTGCTGAAGATCCGCTCACAATGTGGGTTAGAACAATCCTAGGACTTGCTAGCTTTAACATGCTAACGAAAACGATTTATATTAGGTTTATCTGGTTATTGTAAGCATGTTTTTCTTTGAATCATTCATTGTGAGTTTTATTCTGGTAGAAATCCAAAGCTGACGTTCACCGATATCGGTTACCTTTAAAAAAGTTGGTTTGGATACATATGCTAATAAAGTAGCCAGAATCCCTTATTTCATTAATGTATTCACGAAAGCATAAGGAGAATTTCCAACGTTCTGTTCAGTTATTACTTAAATTAATCCACTAATGGCTAGTCAGACAATAAAGCAAATGCGAAATTCATTTTGTGTTGTCGTACATGTAAAAGAGGGAAAGCAGAACGTCTCATAGAGTCAACAGGGACACCAATTTAAGCGATTCTCCTAGCGATAGGACTTCGGATTTATTGCTTGCAGATACGGGTGTTTGGTTTTATGCCAATCTTTATTACAACCTAGATCAGATCCTGCCGAGTTCACCAATGTTGAGACCATTACCCTAAAAGCCATTTAAGCGTTTTTGGCCCCTTGCACTGGGCAAGTCATTCTCGCAACGATCATTCCGGAATAACAATTCTATTCTCCTACAACAAATAAACAGGTTGTGAAAGTTTCCAACCGAGTCATAATCCGTGAGGCAAGTGCTGAGACGAGTGAATGGCATAGATGGGTTGTGCTATATTGTTTAAATTCTAAACGAGAAACGGCCCGATCAGCTCCCCGGTGTCCGAGTGGGTAGTATGCTTACGTTTTACGTGTGAGGTTCCGGGTTCGATCCCCAGTTTAGTCGATGGATTCGTACTGCTGCTGAAACTCAACCAGGTCCAAACAGATGTCCAGTGCTTCACATAATTTCAGCTAACGAGTCATTTACGCTACGAATTCATCACACAAACAATTTTAAATACACATGAAGCACCCTGTATGCGTGTGTATATATATGTGTGTGTGCAGTAGAACGTGTGCTGTTATTGTACATTGGAAAAGGATTGTCTCAAGCCAGTATAAACCATACCTCGAATTAGTATTTTTTTCTCAAAAGCCATTGATGTAGAAATTTAATAAAAACTAATCGAATTCATTTTTGGCCCTAATCAAATCAAACCAAATCAGCAGTAGTTTTATGCACCCGGATGGGCAAATTTTTAGCATTTTACAACAATATGCAAAATTTGCAAAATCGTACAAAATAAAGCGGAAAGTGGTGGATATCATTGCTCTCAGTGAAGAAAGCAATTAAATAATCGTATTGAGCAATGAACACGACAATGCAAGCGAGCACGATTTAATCCCGGAATCATTGCGCTGCATCTCAACTGGTGCTTACTGCAGAATACAAATCAGTTTATATATCACAAGTGTTGATAATCTAACATGATATCAATTCACTCTTCCGCTTACGTGGTTACCAGGACAATGGCAGACTGATGTAGATCCCGTTTTGCTGACAAAGCAGGGGCATTCGGCACTTGATTACTATGGCCTCTGCAGTTCTCGGCAGCCGTCCATTCGAGGTTGTGTAAACAACCCGACAAGAAGTCCCGTGGTCGGCTTGGTGACCAGTCTGCAGCAAATGGCGAGCAATTGATGATACAGGTGTTCTATGCGGCTGGCTTGGTGCGCTGTTTGTTTGTGTAACCCTCAATCTGATCCGTTCGCGTTCGACCAGTCCTGGTATATTTTCTGCCACTTGGGTGCACAGCTGCCTCTCTGTTCTGCCTACGTAGGTGACTCCGCACCTACATTGAAACTCATAGATGACCTGTGATTTGGCGGACAGAGGAAGTGACGATTTCATCAAGGGCTTCGAAATCTGGGTTGTCGTGAAGCGAACGACCGGATTTGCAGCAAAGTATGTACGGGCTACCAGCCACCAGCTGTCTTCGTACTAATTGGCCCACATGGTCACCTTTGAACGGCAGTTGGATGAGAACGTCGCATTTTGATGCTGCTGTACCCGAGGTCTTGGGTTCGGCTTGTACACTGTACACTTGTGTAAACCTCACTGGGCAACAATTGAGCTTTAGTTTCCGTGAACCGAATTAACTCACTCACCACATTATCCGAAGTACGTAACCTCCCAGCTCGATCAGTCAGGGTGCACCCGAGACCTCGTTTGTATTGTACCGGAAAGGAATTTCCAAAATGCATATATTGACTGGTCCATGTAGATTTTCTATGCACGGAACTCGAGATAATCCCGTGTGATCTTTG
The DNA here is from genome assembly GCA_900618425.1 of Echinostoma caproni. Classification (NCBI taxonomy): domain Eukaryota; kingdom Metazoa; phylum Platyhelminthes; class Trematoda; order Plagiorchiida; family Echinostomatidae; genus Echinostoma; species Echinostoma caproni. The sequence goes on from UZAN01040198.1 coordinate 80,043, forward strand.
CTCAATAGCAATATTTAGAAATGGGAGTGTGTTGTTCTACTCGGTAGCATGTGAAAGCTTTCACTGAGTCAGCGCTCAGATGTGCGAGATGAGGCTAAACAGAATTACGATATGAAGTAGTAGGTGCAAAGAAATGTCTGAAACTTAAACGTGTGTATGGCTTTTTAAAGTTCGTTCTGCAATGGGTGTTGAGTGTCTGAGAGTATTTTGGCGATAACTCATTCACATTCTTGTAAATGTCTATCTATGATGGTCTGCGAGTTTATCTTTGACGATACCACTGCATTTAGATATGAAGTTTAGAGATCTCGCCAGTAGATAAATGTCTTTTCTCAACATACCGGGGAAAACCAGGGAGAGGGAACACATACATTACCAAACCTAACAATCAACTTGNGTGGAGAACAAAAATGATTCGGACTTGGAATGATAAATATGAAAACTCTCTAACTTTACAGAATGTGTTCTGAATTTGCACTGACCATGATAAATTGCGCGATAGTGCAACGGCAAGACATTTTACCATTGTTGCTGCCAATATCAGTTTATGCTCAGTAGAATGGGTGGTAAACCGGATCGCGAGGTTTGTATACGGTTCGTCGGCCAACGGCGAAAACACAACATCCGGACATTTTGAGGCGTTTAGTGGAAAGGAAGCGGACAAGCTTCTTCAGGGATAGATGCTTTGTATCCTAAAATAACATCGTCTGCGTATTTATAGCAGAATGTAGAAGGCATCAGAAACCATTCAACATACATCAAAATGCAAAACGGGAAAATTTACACCTTGGAGAACACCAGAAGCAACCGGGAATGTAGAAGATTTCTTGCGGTTGAGGCACGGGAACTACCTTCTATTCGTGAAATAATGGCTGATCAATCTGCCAACATTTGAATCAATACCAGTTTCGGTAATCAGGTTGAGTAATCTAGATCAATCTAGACTGCAGAATGCGCTTTTGTAGTCTAGGAACATCATTCGGACGGTCCTGAACTTCCTGTCTCTATCCAAAAGTATTTGATATTGAATGAACAATGTAAGTAACGGCATCAAGTGTTGAGCGTGAAGACAGATCTGCAAATAAATGTATATCGTCTTCCGCACTGTTCATCAACGGAACCATTTTCTCATATTTGATTTATTTAACAACTATTAAATAAATGTGTTACAATTATTGCCGCTACTTTCATAAAACAAAGCAGGTCCAACATTTTTGAATGAAAGCAAAATGGATTGATACACACTAATCCAGCTCGACCAACAAAGCACTTGGTGTCTTGTCGGAACCAAGTCTATAGACTAAGATAGCAAGCTAGTCAAACGGGTGAATATATGAAAATGAATAGTATTCACAAGTTAAGAAGCATTTACCGTACGGTATTGCAGTTACTGCTGGATTACCGAAAGTTACAATGATCGGTAATTTACCTGGGGCACCAAATGGGCAATCCGTAAGGAATATGTCACCAGACATCGAAAAAGCACTAGTTAATATGTTGACAAATAAAGTGGAAATAACGTTAACGGTCCCCCCGCACATGTTCTCTTTGAGCGGAACACGAGCAGTTGGATTTTGATGTAAAGTCTACCTCGGGATATTTTCATGCACCTCGGTTGATACAGTGTAATCACTTTCAGTCGGGTATTGTTTGTACCCCCGCCAGGTCAAGTCGTACACAAGGGTTTAGATACGTGACCAAGGAAGAAGTGACTGAAAAGCAGACTTAAATTTAACCCTACTGTGATTGTACCAACGTATGACTACGCGCCGCAGAGTCAGTTCTGCTGGCAAATTTAATCTTCCAGTCGCCTGATAACATTTTCAAGATTTGAATTCACACCATTTTTACGTATTTTCACAATTGCAAACATGTGAGATCAATAAAGTTTGCGTAACCTTCTGTACGTTTCAGAACTGTGACTTGGTAGAATGTAAACTTGTTTCACCCAACCCGAGACCATTAACAAAACACATAATAGCTCATTTTGTGGACGGAATATGCCACGTAGCCAGTAACTTTGGGGATGATTTGGATGGGACTCAGTACACTGCACACTGTGGATGTCTTGTGAATAATGCATACGTATTAATCTAGTTGCGAGTTTCAAAAGAACAAAGGCTTGCTCAGGATTGAGCACGTAGAAGATTACGACGAAATAGTTGAGGTTGAAAAGAACAGTTTACCGGACATTCAGGATATATCAGGTAATCTAACTAATACGAAAATGTGTGAGGTACAAACGAACACCGCTAAAACTTGTTACATGAGAGCAATGTAGGATTTAATTCAAGTTCAAAGGGGGAATTCGTCGTGTATATAGTAAATAAAGCTTGAACTGAAAGACTAGGAAGCCCTGGACAGCTGTTTTGACCTGGTTGGGTCTCATCAGCAGTGCAAAACCATCGACTCAACTGGGGACCGAACCCTGGACCATATTGGCGAAACGCAAACATGCTACCCACGTAGCCACTGGGTAGTTTTTCAGGCAGCTTTTTTCATTTTCCATTTACACGATATATGGCGCGATTACCGCCACAAGCTCGCAAAGATAGATAATGCTATGTCGTGCGAATAGATAAAAAAACGGTCTGATCACCTGCCGGGTGGCCGAGTGATTATCATGCTTAAGTTCTGCCTGTGAAGTCCCAGGTTCGATCCCCAGTTGGGTCGATGGGTTTACACAGCTGATGAGACCAAACCAGGTGAAAACAGCTGTAGATTCTTAGTTTTATTCATTTACGTCATTTACTATAAAAACGACTAATTTGTCCGTTGATATCTCTAAAACTAACAAAATATAATGTCCGCATGTAGCTTCTATTCAAATCAAGTCCTCAATACAGTAGTTGACGTTCGTACAATGAAGTATCTGTGTTCAGCAGTAATACATGTGTATGAAAGAGCCATGAAGGCGGTTTTCGGGATGTTTGAAAGTCATACTTCTTTCCAAGTCGATTGAATCGCGAATAAAGTCCGATGCAATTGTTGATACATTCCAAGTCGAACAGGACACAATCAGTCCTGGTATGAAATGTGGATGAACAATCGGAGTTGAAATTAAAGTCACTAATACTTTGGTCCTTTTGAATCAGAAGTAAGCATTGTGTCCTGGTTTGGAGAGGTGAACGAAAACAGAAGGACTTTCACATCCTTCACACAACCTATCCGAGTCTGAAATTGTTTTGCTAGGAGCATATTCAGATCTGTTTTTTCTCTCCGCGTAATGACTGATCGGGACAAAGGCGGGTCGACAACACAGAACCAGATGCATATTTCTTGGCAGAAATGTCTTAACATCGGATAAAGTTTCCATGCCAAGATTTTCTCCGCATATAGATTTATAATTTTGGTTTTTCCTTTGTCATTCCCGTCTAATATAGGAGGAAGCACTCAGTGATATACAAAACGTCCGTGTTTAAAGGGTACTTCAGAGTATGCCGATAAGTGTGTTTGGCTGTTCTACTCTAAGGGGAACACAGAACGTGGCTGACAAACTCCTAAGTTGTGTAAGCTCAACTGGTCAGAGCTGTACACCTTCAGACTATGAGACTGTAACCGCAAGACGGGAGGGATGTCATCTACACCCGGCACTGATACTTGCTATTCAGATGTTATTTATAGTGAGTTACTTCTCCCGCTTAAATAGCTGCTTAAAAATGACAGAAATATACACAGTAAAGAAAGTAACCGTCCGCATTCCTAAGGCCCGCGAAGCTTACGCAGAATCGAAATACCTCTGTGTGGAAGTGATTTATTTTTGAAATTAAAAGGTGGCGCTTTCTGTGTGATCGGTTTTGCCTTTTAAGCAAGGCATTTATCATCTAATGATCTTTGACAAGTAATGTTTTAGTGGCTTGGACTCGACTTAGCGGGCGAGCAAAGCTGAAGTAAGCGGCAGGTCATTCGGAATGTTTCGGCGGAGACTTTGTTGTCACATGAAGTTCAATTTGGTGGGCGTCGTCGGTGAGAACAAGTATTAGGTCGTATGCCCAACTGACGCACTGGGCCTTATTCACTTTTTTCTGTCCAATTTGGAGGTAAACAGATGACATAATGATGAAATACAGGATGGGGTACAATACACTCCATAACTGGCTGTTCGGCGACAGTAAAGAACATGACAACGAACCGGCGGCTGTTTGTTCATCATGTCACTGCTTATCAGACCGGAAAACATATGTATGCATAGTTATGTCGGTTACCAAATATGTAGGTCATATAATTGAACTGTCTCCTCTCCTATCTCAGAATATAGGTCCGATAAACGGTTTACTTTAAATAATCTCAGTTATCTTATACATATTGCCGGCGTGGAAGCAATCAGCCAAGCTGAACTCGCTGCAGTTTGCTCTAAAATGATGAGGAGGAAAAGGAGGATTACTTATGTTTGGTGCGATGCTAATCCCGACCAACACATTCATTTCAAGTCGGACAAGGTTTGCACGTTGGTCAGCAGTGGGAAAGATACCAAAGCATAATTCATTAGGAATACAATAATGATATAAATAAAGATTTGAAACTTTTAGTGGTGATTCAAACATACGTGACGCATTCCAATTACGACCAGTACAGTTTCATGTCATCCAATCACAGTTCAGGAAGCTCGGCCAATGGTACACCGAGCGAACATTACATCCGAGTCAGTTCATGTGATGCCTCTGCGCAAACGGTTACGTGATTGGACGACGGTCCTTAAACCAATCATATGGCCTATTACTTTTTATAAAACATGCTCTAATCCTTTGAATAAATACAAGCATTTGCTGCGACCACTTCCTCGTGTATTTCTTTGGTATCCACATTTCGGGTTGAAGCCAATCCAGTTCTGAGTATTACAGTACGGATTATCGCATTTCGATAGGCAATACTATTATGATTACCACTTGTTGCGTTGTTATCAGTTCTTTGTTTCAATGCAACTGAAGGCGGGCAACAGAAGTGATTTAGAGTTATGTATTCGGATAGAACGTGTGCAACATTATTCATGGTTTGTCTTTGTTTTCGCATACAATTCCCACCAATTCAATTGGAGACTATTGGTAATTTCACTTTATTACTGATGTTCGTTTCCACGGAGAAAGTTTCTTAGAATTATACAATACCCACAGGTTAGCGGACCAAATCAGTCATTCAGTTGCGGGTTTCGCATGCTCACACCAATTGGCTGAATATGTGCAACATTACGGCATACAGGTGACTGGCAAGTTGAAGTCTTTGGACATGATGTTTCCAAGAGATTGGATTTATTTATTCCGATAAATTAGCAAACGTGTTTTAACATCAAATTCTAGACTTCCTGTGGTGATCTGGATAAGATAGAATTTTTCATTGAAATTGATTATATGACCAAACTTGGTCGCTTGAGTAATACTAACTGCCAATTCATTCTTTTATTGCACCTGGTGCAATTAATCTCGTCCGGGCTTTATCCAGTGCAATCGTACGAACATACACGTATTTGATGCAGGAATAATGCAATTATTATAACCGGTAATCTTTACTTAGCATGTTCAAAATGAGAAATAATCACTGTGGGTGTGAGACTTTACCCCGTGTTCGTGATGCTAGTTTACAGTCCGATTCCATTTCGATCCTCTGTCTTGTCATATCTGTGTGCGCCTTGTCTTTCAGTAATTGAATGTTAGCTTGTGATCTTCACAGTCCTCGCGACCGTGATTCCCGAATATGTGGTATCCAGAAAATTTGTTTCCCTTGTTCCAATCTATGATGTCAAGCGTTATCTGAGCAGAGATTGTTTGCCCCATTCATCAGGTGAACCCCGCATTTCGGTAGAGCGGTACCAAGCTATAGCAAAATCTACGTCAACCGGCTGAAGTATTCTCATGAGAACTAATTGATCCCTGATAGTTCACATTGTTGTCTGGCTGTTTGAAGTAAGTAGTCTTGGTGGGATTCGAATGCGCGCAGTTGGTAGAGCGTGGGCTGAACAAAGGCGCAGGTGGTGTCCATGCGTGGGTTTGAATCCCACCGAGGCTACGAAACTTTTCACAATCCTAATATCTTCCATGATCGTGGGCTTAGTGCTCTGCAGATCATATTCTGGCTGGTATTAAGCACACAGTGACTGATAGCTTAAGGAATCCTAGAGAGCGGAGGGAGGATTTTCCAAGTAGACCACGGAATGAATAATTTCAATGAAAAAATACATGGGAGCGCATTTGACGGCGGAAAGTTTTGAAGGTAAAGTTAAACTGAATCTGTTTCCTGTCTACTCTTTTGCGCATAGACAGTAGATTAGAATATGTCTATCCTGGTAGAATTCTGTTGGGTTCTGATGTTCCATTGGCTTAGTTCACCACCCGATTAACGCTTATGATGTGTATCAAGTCCAGACATCAGTGCGGAGATATGAAGATAGATTAACTTCATTGCTCCGGTCACATGATTTATCAAATAGGTGTACCTCATCTTTCCCTTCACTCTCTCTGTCTGTTTGAAATACAACAATCGATCGAATCATCTCTTAGCCTGGGGTTTTTTTCTAAACAAGTTACTGCGACGGTTTTCCCTACGTCAGGTGTGACCTTTGATGACTAGTTTATCACTGATTTCAGGTTTAAATTTGATGGGAAGAAATTCGAACTGGGTTTAGGCGAATTTCTTCAAACTTGTAACATTTGGTTACCGTAATCGTGTTAAATTAATTCACTACTTTGGTCTGCTTCCATCGACACGCTGATATTGATCTCCATTTTTCGCATTTTTCCGAAAGTATCCATGTGTCAATCTTCCGCCGCTTTGTCACAAATAGGGTGATTAAAGTGATACTACTGAGGCGTCACACTAATGAACAAGTGCAGACCAATAAAGAATAAATTGCATACAAAATTTTAAATATAACTTTGTTTTAGAAAGAGGTGATATAAATGTAGCTACAACTTGTTTGGTATGGAGCAAACTAACGACAGTTAGTGTGCTGAAAACGTAGCCGTTTTTTCGTGTGAGCCAAGTTAGTTCTCACATTCACTGTACATCCTCAATTTGAAAGAGGCCGGCGAGGGTTGTTTGTTTGTTTGTTTGGTTGGTACAATTCCATTCTGATCATTACAAAGGCAGTGGGGGAGGTAGATGTATTTTCGGTTTGAACATGTGTATCTGACCGGGATGGTGAAACTCCGATGAAATATCAACACCAATACAGGAAGCTATATTCAAGTGTGCCAACTTGTGAGACTTTGTTAACTCCAGGAT
>UZAN01040199.1:10259-21981 GCA_900618425.1 Echinostoma caproni
CCAGTGTTATATATATATATATATATATATATATATAAGGTTGCAAGGCCTATGAGTAAATGCACGAATGCTATTACTGAGGACATTAAACCTTGGTCTTAGTTTGACCGTTCTTAACCTTTTTCCGTCTCAGAAGATTACGCTGGCCATGGCACTCTAATCAGTGATATGATTAACGCATGCCTCGATTAACGTAGTCTATGGAGGTCAACTATTTGCCTCAGTGGGTGATCGCTATTACGTAAAATTCTGCGCCTGATCTCAGCATTATTTGACCGGATTTCCCACCAGGATCGTGCAATGTGGCGTAGACAGCGGTATTTGAACACCGACAATCTGTCTTTATTCTGGTTTCATAATGATCCAGTCTCTGCACCGTATGGCAGGACTGATTGAACTGCTGCATTATAAACTGGACCCTTGGTAGACAGCCATATATCGCGACGGTACCAAAGATGCCTCCAGTTGGCAAATATCAGTTGAGCGTTCTGTTCGCGTTTGAACACTTCCTTCGTGATAAGTCCACCGGATGATCTATGGATGTCCAGATAGCACATTTTGTTCACTTCCTCTACTACTTCCCCAGTTAGGGCGAAGTTGCGAGATGAACCAATCAAGTCCTGCAGGGACATTTTAGACGCATTTTGAACATGGTTATATTAACACTCAAAGTGTCCAACTAAGCCGTCAACCTACCCGAGTCTTCACCCAGCATGACAATGCTCCAGGTAATCTGCCACCTGGGAGCAAATGGATCCCACTGTTCTCGCATGAGAACAGGGTTGTTTTCAAAATCAAATACCTAATGAAGTTGAATAGAATAGGAGAGAGAGAGGCCGACTTTCACGAACATCGCTTTCTATGGTGAACTTAAAGGAAAAAGTGTCGTAAGCTCCGACTTGATTTCAACTGTTGGTATAAAGAGGTCGTAATATAGAAATAGGCTTCTCGGGTAGTCCCTCCAAGGAGATGTAGCGCAGGAGTATAGAGCGATCGATTTAGTCGAAAACCGCTTCCGGACCGAAGAAGATAGAAATGATGGGTTTTAGAAAGGAATGTTTGTGTTATATAATTGGAAGAAAATTGAAAATTTGGTCGATAAAACTCCATCTGGGTCCAAAAACAGCCTGATTCTCATTCATGCACTGCTGAACTGCGGTAGTCGGTCGACAGAGTAAAATGCAAGCGAAAAAATGAGCGACGACGTTGATAAACTAATTCCCCTTTGGTTTTCGCAGTGGGATCTGTTACCTTGTTATCAATCGGTGCTATGATTCACAGCAATCAGTTGGAACCTGCTCTCTCTTCTACACTGAGCCCAGGAGTTTCGTCAACTCCAGAACGAAAACAGACCTTTCAACCTTAAAATCTATTGCGGACAGCCGATCCGCGTCGGAGGACTTATACTTTTTGCAATCAAGTTATTTCACGGGAGGCCTCTATTTCGGATCGCGGACTGATATGAAGTTGCGGAATATATTTCACTCGAGTTAGGGGTTATCATGTCTATTATCAATGGAGGCCAGTTAAACTGAGCCTCGTAATGATAAGCACTATGGAGTATGAATTGGGGAATTTTGTGTTCTGGATGAACACAAGTTTTGTAAAAGAACCAGGTTCGTAATGATGTTTATTGCAGAGAATACAGTTGTAGCACAATTGGTTAAATTCTCATGCATACCGATTTTACAGAAAAACATAAACTGGTCATTTTTAAGGGCGTTATAAGAGAAAATTGTTGAGTTCTTGTTCATGGAATGGTGGTTATTCAGTGGAAGTTCCTGTTAAAAAGTTGTTTTGTTCATGCTGCATACTCTCTTGATTACCAAAGGTTGCGGCACCTTATATACGCAGTTAAACTTCGCAGGTTTGTGGTCTGTCTAAAATGACAACGTTTGAAAACTCGCCACTGTTGGAAACATGAGTGTGTTATTCCAGTAACCACACACAGCCTCCAATACTGTATCTCTTCACAAGCACCACAAAATATTTCGATAGTCTTCTTATTGTCTCCATTGTATTTTACAACTTGAAGATGAACTAAAGGAATAAACGACTGAAATATTAACTGTTTCGCAAGTGGTTATTATTATTTAACGATAAGATGCACACAGTAGGTCTCCGTGTTCCGCTCATCCTCCACAACATGTACCATCACCCGCATGTCAGTCATTTCAGTATCGCACAGCTTCTTTTTCGCTTATGAATTCTACTGCTGTGGTTTATCAGCCGGATGAGAGCATAATACAGACGTCCTAAATAACCGACCAGAATGCATTTTTGCGGCTTTTAAAGGNTCATCTCTGCATGGTATTAGACTGCAAGTACTAAACATGTGACCCAGTGTTCACCAGTAGGTAGTGTGTTGATAAATAGTCATTCATCACGATGAATTCCAGTTTCTATGCTTTGCTGGTGAGGATACAATGTGCCGACCCAACGGTCGTCTGTCAAATCACACCCTATTGGTAGTTGTCGCTTGCAGCCAAAGAAAATCACACGTACGTCGGCGGATGACGCAGAGCTGAGCTACGAAGAACTGCATGGCGAGATTAGGTAGAGTAGATTTGGCCTTTCTGCCGAAAAGGGGTCCAAAAGCGGTTCGCTGTAAACATTGAAGGGCGTCAGGGAATCGAAAAAAATAGCTTTTTTGTTATCATCTCTCAGGTCAGAATGCTTGACTTGGCAGGTGTGCACAGTTAGACTGACTAATCTGTCTGTTGACCATGGTGGTTCATTTTTTCCTCTCAAACCACTCTTACTCCCATCCACTTTACAAATTCATAATTACTTCGTGCGTATATTGGACACCGGGTCGTGGTCGGACACTTTAAGCTAACCATGGAACAACACAAAACTAGGACATACCAAATTCATTTTGTCCTGGAATATGGAAAGTTTATGTGGACGAAAAAAGTGTTCCACTATACCGAATTTCTTGATAAGAAGAGAGCGGGGAAAATTTGTGGTAATAACATTAGAACAGAGACAACTAACTGATTGTAATTCAACGGACAAGTGATTGATGGGTGAATAATCGGGCGGTTCGATGACGAGACGAATCGCTTTGTACCGAACACTGCCCAGAAATATCAAAGAAGAAAATAAGGAGCTCCGTTGTGTGTGTGTATGTGTGTGTGCGGAAAACACAGTGCTAGGCGGACATTCCTGGTTGTGATTTTGATGTGTACCGCTAACGTGGTTTATTGTTTTCCCTCTTTAGTAGGAAGCTGGGTTTCAGATGAATTTGCTAAGCGAGTATGTGTGAATCTGTAGTTACTAGGATGCTGTACACAACGAAATTTAGATTTATGAAAAGTAGTTTCACTTTAGGAGATGCCAAAATGCTTGTTCATGAGATGCGAATTTTACATGTTTATTGATGCGGTGTAGTCAGTGAGTCGTATTTTTTGTCAGCATGCGTAGGATTGAGACCTTAGCAAAAACATCACTAGGTACTTTTGATAAGAGAAACGGTTTAACCTATTGGGATATTGTAATGTGATTTGTCTGGTACACAGTTTGAACTGAAATGTGTATAAAGTGTGTTTCTAAGGCGTTATTACTTGTTTATGGGAAACGGCAAACTGTGCCTTAAACGTCTGAATGGATAACCGTTTTTTGACAGACAACAGGACAAGCGCAATATCAGACCTGGGAGGTTGCGAGCTAGTCTACTGAGTGCAGGTTGACCAGTTCGAATCGGTTTTGTTGTAAAATAATTCATTCAACTTCAGTTGATCATGTTGATGAACTAATCGATGTAAGTGTACACTACACAGATTATTATGCAGCTTATTAAGCGGAACTTTAACTTCACGAATTTATGGATCTTCTTCTTCGACCGTGGTAGATGACTGAGTCAAGTTCTAAGATTTTGGCAAACTCATTTCAAGTCAGCAGTGTTTACAGCTCAGTTTCACGTACTTCGTGCTCCATCCTTTGTCAAACTCGAACCAATAGCCTGCCTAACATGAGCATAAATACACCAGTGCAAACTATGCAGAGACTAAACGGGATTGGAGTTGCTGGTTTCAGCAGTACGTGTAATTGACATGCAGAGATTCGCTCACTCTTTATTTCAATAGAAAGGGAAAACGTATTTGGCAAATATTCAGCTTATAGTTTGGTTTATTTTACCAATGTTTAACAAAGCTTTGAGAGTGTACCAATGACAAACGTTTACTTGGCCGAAGGGATTCTGTTTTACAGTAAGCATTCTACAGAAGTCTAGTTTGGAAAAGCATAAGTTGGAGTTAGAAGGGTGAAGATTAAACAACAAACTGAAGGTGATGAAGGCAAATATGTTACACAATGCGCATAAATAGTCATTTGCAAGGAGCTGGTAACAGCACGAAAAAGTTTTACAGTCATACTGTCATCCTTATTCAGTTATCTTGAACAGCATTAAAAGGATTGGGCGTTAGAGCTGTACAACTCAGTTAGTTAACTGTGGAAAGCAAACCTTACCAGATTTTCCAAGTTTTCTCTTTTTCTTTTCAAATCAGAACAATAACATTTTGGGAATCTTTTGCGCCGGTGATTTATTACCCGTGAACGAAACATGCTTTGATTTTTTTCCATAAAATTCAAATGTGATGCATAGATCGATAGACATATTTCTCGTCGTATATACATGAGAGGCATATATAGTGAGCTTATTGAACGAAATATATGTGACGAAACAAAAAATGGGGAGTTGTGTACTCAGAGGAAAGCGCTGAACTGGTTGGCAGAGAGCTCACGAAGCAGATCAATCACGCAAGAAGGTGCCATAATTTCTATTGGGAAACAAAGGCGGGTACACCTTTGGGTGCAGAAGCAGATTATAAATTTGGAGTTAAATGAATAGACAAAGTACACTATGCTATAGCAAATGGCAACATAAGAGGACGTTTCGACGGAGCAAGTTATGTCGGATAAACAGGCAGCACTATGCAGCAGAAATAATGAAATCTAAAGTAAGCGTGATTAGACGGAAATAAATTTCAATGTCATATGTGAAAAGGATACATGCATAGTTGATCAGGCGATCAGCAGCACACAGGGTTCGTCGAAATGTGCTCCGACCTTTAGTAAAGTGAGGGGTTTAAAGGCGTCTGGTGACAGAAAGAGAGATTAAGACGAAACGGAAAAAATGGTTTGCCCAACCTGAGAAGGTGGAACAGGCTTGCGGGGAAACCATAACTGATGGGTACATGGAAGGGATATAATAAGGAATCCATTTAGTTGGTGACCTCAGAGGCGATTTCCTTTTGGCATCCGAATAGATTTCAACCGAACACTGGATAGTCATTGCACTATTCCATTTCAGATCCTATATTGTTTCAGGGAAGGAGAGGCAGGTTATCTTACACAGCTGACCTCAGATGTCTTCCTATTAGTTGAAAGATGAGTAACTTTTTATAATCCACAGCCTCCATTCCGACGCTTGCCTGTCTGCTGCTTTGGTGAGTTTGAACAGAAATACTGCGTCTCACAGAGGCACAGCTACTCTCTCTCTCTCCAGCGATACATGCATATCGCAAGTCTTTGAACACAATACTTTTGCGGGTCTGGAGCGACAGTTGAGTGTTTAGAGTGTAGCTATTTGGTACTGAATGAGGTGCTCGGATTGCACAGCTCAAAAAAGCATTCGCAGAACCGGTGAGCGATCGAGTTGAACTCTCCGAGAACATATAGTGCATAGATCGAATTCAAAATGGGTCAATCTTCACAGCTGACTCGGGCTACTAACCAATACTGGGATCAAAGATTTGCGGAACCTCATATCAATTATTATCATGTGAAATAGCATGATGCGATATATTTCTTCCACAAATCGAAATGTGTATTTTCTACCAACCGTCATGTTTCCTTTTTTGTCAGTTTATACATAGCTTGCATTATAGCTCTAAGGAGGGAGTTGTTTTAAGACATAGAATCGAACATACTTCATCCAATTGTGTGGTCACTTATTGAACGATGGGGAATCTATTGGTGACAAACTATTTTACATCTAGGTGATGTAATTCATCCAAGTCTGTCTTTTGGTTAATAGCTCCTTGGTTTTTCACCCTAAAATTACTGTTAGTCAAAAACCCTTATTGAAAAGCTGGATAAGATTAAATGAAAATACAAGCGGGGGTTGGGTGGGTGGACAAATTGTTTCGAGCTAATTTCGTAAACATTATTAAAAGAGAGTACATCTATTCCACTCATCATTTTTATCAACGTCCATTAGGCCATACGTATTCCGTCAGAGACATTAGCTAGCCATTCGGTCGATTTATTAAAACATTTCACTCAGTCCCTCCACCCAAAAGGACACGTACTTTATTTTTCTACTTCAGATGTGTACCACCAACTTCTCAGGACCCACCATTTGTTTGTAGTGCAAACACTCTCCAGCAATGAGTGCCGGTGTGAATACGGAAAATCTTATCAGTGTATTATTCATATTGAATATGCTCTGTTCACTGCAACTGTGTGAGGGAGGTCACATTCGTTGCCAATCCAGAATCGACAAATTTTCCTGCTGGTGAACAAAAATACACGTGGACAGTACAGTACATGAAATGTTTCCGCGATAATCAGTTTGTCCAAAGGTGTCTAATCATCCCTAGCCGCGCGAAGAAATGATAAAATCCTAAAGATAACTGAGATCGATCGATTCACAGCATTTTTTCACATTGAGTCGAGTTTTCGCCTATTTGTGGACTCTTAGATGAGGAGGAGTAGGTGCTCGATAAATTTCGGTCTGTGTTTTTCTCTTGTTGTTCTTCTTGTTGACACTTGCGTAAAAATACAAGCACACAACTCTTCACCAAACCGTCAAACGTGATCACAACAAAACACAGCTGGCCATTATTCGGGAAATTGGTTTGTCTAAGTTAAATTCTTACTCGAAAGCGGAAGCGTGCGCTTGTTTAGTCTGCGTACTTTTCTCGTACTCGAAAGGTTTGAGAACCTTGTTTTAGGTGTCTGTTTTATGAACCTACACCATGCAAGTGTTACTCCAGGGTTCATTTTATGACCACATTCAGAGATTACCGTAATAAGTGAACTAAAATGAACGGCAGCTATTCGCACGTACAGATCTGCTCGAAACTCCTCAGATATTCCACTGTTTGTTTCATTCCACAAAGTTCAAACACATACGATGTTGGAAACTCATGGTGCTTTGCTGTGTTCATGCCTCCGTGGGCTAGTTATAGACACACAATAGGGATTTTCCTCATAAGCGGTGAAGAAACATAGGAACGTAGTGAGAAAACGACCAAACAAATGGTACAATTGAACTCAGCTGTGCAATACTAAATTCAATTCTCTAGAGTTATGTACCAACGGTATTTATCTTCAAACAGATCTGTTACGTATTACGGACTAGGTGATTTGCACGTAGACCACTATTCCGTTTGTCCTCGCCAGTTCTCGATTGTGTTATCTGTCTGTTTGGTCAGCACACGTGGTTTGCTGTGTGCGACATGGTGCATTACCATGCAAATTGATTCATGGGTCAGGACGAATTTTGTACAGGTATTTGTAAGACCAATTTCCTGCACTGTTTTTCCAATTCCACTCTATCGGGGGTCGCTTTGTTAGTGATCCATCGAATGAAGTGCCTCCCTCAAACTTGGTCACAGCCTGGATCATCAAGGATTTAGGATACGTGAATTTTGTTCTGGGTGGTTTTAGCCGATTTGTGAAGTTTTCATAGTAGCCAGCTACGTCGAAGGATTTCAGATCGGCAAATTCCAAATGGTATGAAGTTTCAGTGACAATAATGGAAATGGGTTTCACAACAACATCCCTCCAAATCGATCATTTGGTGATATACTGAACCATGACATATGTGACATGCAAAGTTTGCTAGTTTTTGACCCAAAATGCAATTCTCCTATGTTTGATTGCGATTCGATCACCGAAACCGTCACTGGACCACGGTTAGATTTACACTATGACAGCGTGGCACCCCCAATTTCAGCGTGATCGAGAATATGTTCAGTGTGCTCAAAAGTGAAGCTAATATACTAACATCCAGCCTCACTTTGAATGTCAGATTGATAACCAAGAACCGCTTGACCCAATATTACATCTCAAACTCACTGGATTCCGGTGTCTAAATTCTGGATACCGGAATTGAGAACAAACCGAGGAGGTCAAAAGAAATAGTGACTTATGTACACGCGATCTACTGCGGATTGCGTAAAATATCTTTTTATAAATAAATACCGTTTATGTATTGCTCTTTTGACTCAAGTTTGTTATTTCTCGGCTAACTTCAGGAGTGTCAAATGGTTGATACATCTAAACTACGATGATGAACGAAGCATGTATTAAGGATCGGTGGAGCAAAAATATCCAGCTGTCACATTTAGCTTTATACTCTCGTAAGATGAAGTCTCAGCTTTTCAAACATGGTACAATGACCATACCTTGTACGGTAACCGAAACACGTGATAGAAGAAACAAGCCAGTGAAAGCGATCAACACACAACTCTGACGCTGCACTAACATAGTGATAAGATGTTGGCAGATTCCATTACTTTAAGTGGTAAAAAATCCGGAATTAGGAACGAGTATGGGGATGTAAAATTTCCTCAAAGATCAATATGCAGATACTGGATTTCATTGAGTGTGATCGCTGACTCACATCAGTATACTCGCACATAGTGAAATCACCCAGCACATTCTTAGGAAGGCCTCGGAAGTGGAAAAAGATACTTTGGATCTAGAAGTTATACTCAACTTTTAGTATGCTTAGACCAGGAGAGTTTATGTGATCAAGTAACCCCGAAGATATTTCGCGGATTCACCTTTGGGAACACTGCGACCGGTAACAGCAAGTTTGGGCAGATTTTGAATACGGTGTCTGTTTCGAGACGAAAGGAAACATCAATAATTTTGTATAACACTGAGCATGAATCGAAAATATCATGGTGTAATCTCGGGGTTTGAATCGGGAAAATATCTCGATGAATATCGGCTCGTCCGTTTGGATTTAGGTTGATTTTAGTAAAAACTTGCCGTGACAGATAGCTTACATGGTGATTGGTGGGTTCCATTTTACTTTGTCAGTATGGTTTGGTTTGGAAATATCAGTGTGATTTGGTAGCTTAGCTGGTCGAGTTTGTGTCGTACAAAGGTGTAGTCTTTATCCCTGCATGGATTGGACTCCTACTGAGTACGAGGAGGTGTCACTCGGTTGTCAGCCCCCTTCCTAAAATTTCGACTTTGAACAGTCCTAGAGTTGACCAAGATTATTATGATCAGTGGGAGACAGCTCATCAGCATAATTGAACGTTGTGAAGTCTTTTGGATGGGTGGAGGAGCGTGTTTGGTGGAAGTGCAGTTAGTTAAGTTAATTCCGAGCAGAACGTTCTCTCTATATTAGTGAGATGCATCAGGTGTGTTTACTTTACACGAATTGGTTCTACCACATTATGCACTTTCGGTCTTTTCAGATGCCTATGCGTAACACCAATTGGAGACAGATCAGTTCTAATGAAAACTGAATGGAACGATCTCAGGAATGTTCAAACTATTTCATTAGCTGTTTTTGACTTCATCCAAAATATTCGTATCAAACGAAATGGCATTTGAATTGTGAATGTGCTTTTTATAATCCGAGGAAGTTTCATTCCTTTAAGCACCGAAAACGGCATGATTACGGGGAAATCATTCGCAAGATGGTCAAATTTTTCAATTCAAATTACTTTCGTGTTCAGCTCACACAGCTCGTACAGTGTCTAACCGCCAAAAGACGGAAATGAATTTTCTGGTCAATAGTCTTCTTTGTTTTAAACGAGAGAGAAAGAAAGACATCGTGAAAGAGTTATCCGAAAAAAAGTCACGGCAAAAGCAATGAATAGTTATTGTGCTCAGAGCGGTCAATGAAAGGAATCGGTATCTACCAAATACTTGAGCACCTTTTTCGTTTGTGCAGATCTATTTATACCAGACTAATGTGGATAGTCAACGATTTCCAAGTTGGCTAAATTTCAGGGGAACTCAGATGTTTACTGGCTGCTTGACTGGTGATAGACTGCCTGTACTCTCGGGATTCGTTAACCCGTTGAACAGGTCGAAAACCATGCTTTAAGCCTGGTTTGCTGGAGGTAGTTTGTTTTTAAGTGCAGTCAGGCGAGGCTGTTTACCACTAATCATCAAGCTGCTACTCCTCTGCGCATTTACATCGCTCGGTGCTGCTACGGAGTGCACAAGTGTGACAGTCACAGGAGAAGGATGAACACAAAATATCCCTGCTGTTCACGTCGCTTCTCACGAAACTATCGAACACGCACTGTCGGAAAAGAGGAACAGTTTTCGGTAGTCGTAATCACATACACTAATCCAAATGCTTTACTCCGATAGGTTTGGACAACTAACGTGTTTTGCCCGTCACCGGACAAGCTTCCTCAGCGTGTGGTGTGTGCCAAGGCAGACAGTGAATGAGGGAAGGTTTACGCCAATCGAAATAAGACAAGGACATGAGGGTCTTCACTGAGGTATACAGGTTGCATCAGTCTTCCTTCCCGGTGATCAGTCTGATCGCGGACCAGAAACACTAGGTGATATGACAGTCTCGAATGGGGTTGTTCNGATGCCAATCCACTTTCTGCGCACATTCAATCTATGTGCATACAAATAAACGACATTCAAAATTATCGCGCAAGTGCAGGGTAGTGGCTGTGTAAACAATCCAACTAGAAGCGGAAAGGATTTATTGGCATGATTTCAATGCTGCATAAAATTTACACACGCTGTATTTATTGAGACTAATTACCAAGCCACTCTGTTCTTACCACATTTTCTATCGTAATCGGTAGGGTACACACACAGTCATTCATCTTGCTTCAGATGCAAATACAAAGCTTACTTGATGACATCAAATAATTCAGGGGTATTCTTAGTCACTACAAATGCCGAGCTTGAAGTTTTGTTGTTGAAATCTCAACAGTGCTCGACAACGTTGAAATCCCTGTTCAAAATGTTATGCTTTTGCTATACCAGTGATCCATTTTTAAACTTTGATACTTGAGTACAGTAGACTACGAATGACAAAAGCGGTATATTTTCCAAATGCAACTGTTAATTGCTTGTTTCTCATANAGGTTGTTTGCAGATAATCATTGAAAGTTGAACCTTTAACCTGCAACAGTTTACAATCTGAGTTGGTACAGGTTTAATAGTCAGTTTCAGTTTCAGTTTGAACAACCATTAACCATGCATATTCGAGCGCCGGTTTTGGTTGCTGTCTTTTAGCTGCCCATTTGGATGAAGAATATGAAAAGAAAGGAGAGTTGAAAGTGGAGTCGAAAAGAAAATGGAGAAGTTCAGTGGTCTAAGGATGCAAAGAAATTGAGGAGATGCACGAAAACCACTGTTTACGACACCCAGCCATATCGCTCAGTGTCTCTAACCATCGGTTACGATCATCCCGAGGTCCCCAGCCAAGGAGCCTAACGGGGCCTATGTGACCCAGTTTCCTGGTTAGGGTTTTCATACCCTCGTGCCAGGTCTTAGCTTGACCACCCTTGGCTTTTTTCTACTCGGTATANGAACATCACTCGTCGTGGTAACCTACCTGGTGACATGCGCAACACATGTACCAGCCAACGTAATCTATGGAGTGGGCGACCGTACTTACCCAAAACTCTGCCCCTAACCTCAGCATTCCTCATCCGGCTACCCCACCAGATTCGTGCAATGCTGCGTAGACAGCGGTGTTCAAGCACAC